>CAUYQU010035689.1:0-17469 GCA_963574635.1 Cheracebus regulus
AAAAAAAAAAAAAAAGAAAGAGAAAAGCCTCTTTAAATATTAGCTGAATACTTACATTTGCAAATAATTATCTACTCAAGAGATTGAGCTCCTAGATTGTAATCCAGGGAAAAATTAAGATAACTATGTTCATAGGTAAAAAATGCACTCATTTTCAAATAAATATTTTCTGTTAGAAGTGGGATAAGAGGACAGTTTTTGTGGTCTTTGAGGACTGGTTTTTCCCTTTAAAAAAAATCCAGGACATAACTTCAGGGTTCTATTTCATATAACATATGTGTCATACAAGTTGAAATCTTGGTGTCCTCCAACTTTCATATTCAACATGTGTCTTTTTTTCAGTAGTATTAGTTACTATTGCTGCATAATGATTATCCCCAAATTTTGTGATATAAAATTATAAAAAGTACTATAGTACTGCAGATTCTTTTGGAAAAAAATTCAGAAAAGTGTCAGTAGTGGTGGCTTTCCTCTACTCTACAGGATTTGTCTTTGAGGACTTGAATGATTGAAAGCTGAACAATTAGGTCTGAAAGATTTACTTCCCAGATATCTTCTTTGGTGACATGCTGGCCTCTGCTTGGGTCAGCTGAAGTTTGGGATTAGTTGGGACTGTCAACAGAGCATCTAGAGGTGACCTCTTCATGTGACTGGGGCTTATTACAATACGGCATCAATATCTGAGTGGAAATACTATGAGAGGTATTATCCTCAGAGATAGGCTTATCATAATACGACATCAGTATCCGAGTGGAAATGCAATAAGAGGTATTATCCTAAGAACTAGATGAAAGTTGCATGCCTTATTCTGACTCACCTTCCAAAATAATACATTATCATTTGATCATAGTCTATTGGTTACAAGAAGTTATAATCCTGGCTCAGATTCAACAAGAAAGGATTCAGCTCTGAATTTTGATGAAGGGAACAGAGTGAAAGAGTGTATTAGTTGGGATAGCCTGTGATGGTGGCTAAATTTGGAAAATACAATCTGCTACATACATGATATACCCAGAGGAATATAAATCATTCTACCATAAAGATACATGCATGTGAATGTTCATTGCAGCACTAAGCACAATAGAAAAGACATGGAATCAAACTAAATGTCCATCAATGATAGTTTGAATTTGGATAAGTAAAATGTGTTACATATACATATGGAATACTATGTAATCATAAAAAATGAGGTCATGTCTTGTGTAGGAACATGGTTGGAACTAGAGGCTATTATCCTTATCAAATGAATGCAGGAACAGAAAACCAAATACTGAATGTTCTCACTTTTAAGTGGAAGCTGAATGATGAGAACTCACGAACACAAGAAGGGAGCAAGAGACACTGGGGTCTACTTGAGGGTGGAGGATGAGAAAAGGGAGAGGAGCAGAAAAAAAAATAACTATTGGATACTAGTACCTGGGTGATGAAAGAATCCATACCACAAATCCCTGTGATGTGAGTTTAAATATGTAACAAACCATCATATATACCCCTGAACCTAAAATAAAACTTAAATAAAAACCCAGAAGATTTATGCTATAATATTTCTTCTAACACAAATACAGAAAAGTCATTAGCCACTGCAATCTTTCATTTATTTGCTCATGTAGCATTTGGAGTCTTTGAATTGGATAATCTATACAGTTGTTCAGGGATCAAAGAATATGTGATCCAGAATGTAACCTTCAAGTGATCTCTTCATTTGTGTTTCTCTTATGTATTGTCAGACTGTTGGGATAGTTATTAAACAGTAGGTAAGCACTAATTCAATTTGATTTCTACTGTAAACAGTAAAACCAGATAAAAAGTAAATGATAGGGAATAATATGGCTACTAATACAATTTTATATTATGTAAGTAAAATGTTAACTTGAGGTATAACATAAAGAAATAAGATCTTCTATATTCTGTTCATTCAATTGTCAGTTAGATTTCTTTACTGTCACTACTGGAATACATCAAAATATTAATAGATTTTTATTACAAGAATATATAATCTTTAATTTGCAACCTGCTACTTCAGTAAGACATTGTAGTAAAGAGGCTTAATTTTTATTAGTATGTTATATAACTTTATAGCTTGGAAAATAAAATGAACTTGCAATAACTTAGGAATTTTAGTGAGATCCATATACTAGTACCCATAATAATTTCCAGTCATAGCATAATTATTTGAGTAATAAGAATTCAGTGAAGAACCACAGGTTGGGTGGAAGTCAGAAGATGATTCAGGCTTCTTAAATATTTGATGCAACACAATGCACCCTTTAGAAGTAAGCTATTATATTTATTATATAGTGATTGCATAGTAGTAAATACAATGCAGAGGATTATAGGAAATCTTAAAAATTTAAACATTTTAGTGTTCATTTTCATATTTAATAGCTACATATATTTTGATGCTATTCAGACATCAGTTGATTCCAATACAAAATAAGCATTAGATTTACAGATTTTCAAGGCTCCTTACATATTAAATTTCCATGAAAAATAAAATAAAGAAGATAATTAAAATCTCAGTCAACATAGTAAAATACTTGAACACCTTTAATTGACATTTTAATGACAGATGTTGAACAATAAACAGCTGCATCTAGATACCTATCCACATATTTATTTATATATCTTTTTAAGCATTCTAGAATAACAAATAAAATAGCAGACTTAGCATTAGCCAAATTAACCCTTAATCTATGAAACAGATAATACACTCTCACCAAATATATATACATATACATTAGATGTTGTCTCCAAATATATGTATGTATATATACATATACATAACCGGCAGGATAGGTAGTCAAGAACGCAACCATGTTCTCAGGATGCAGCAACTATGTTGACCATACAATCAACACAATAAGCCTCAGCACTCACATTGTAATTGAGCTTATTGAGCAAAGTTATCTTCAGTAGGGACTTTCCCCGCTAGACAGCATAAGCACTTTGATGTAACCTGTCCTCAAACTGGTCCTTTGCTCATTATAATAGTAACAAACCCACCCCTGGGTGGAGATTTAAGATGCTAATTAGACATGCGTATTCAGCTACTGTGCATGTGCACCCAGAGGACCGCCTAGAACATACTTATGAGCAAAGACACTTTCCATCTTTTTATGAATAATCATGTAAGACTTCCATAAAGAGAGTCTTCCTACTTCCAGTGTTTGCTGTCTGATCCTTATGAGCAGCCTACCCTGAATTCTCTCTTTCAGGGTGTACTGTCTATGTTGCACCTCACTTTCAAAATATTGTTTTTCTTTCACAATAAAATACTCTATGCTCCATCTCCTTTGCTGTATGTCTTTTATTTAAATTCTTTTAAACTAAGAAAACAAGAACCGAGGTATCACACCAGCATTTCTGGTGCCACAACCCAGATAGAGGTTAGTCTGCTTTACTGATTTCAGTCTCCCTTCACCTGTGGTGGGTACTCTGGAGGTAAAAGGATACCTGGTTGACTATCACTGCTTTTCTTAGCTTTATTTTATTTTGATTTTTGAGGAGGACCTTTTAAATAACTCACATTCTCTGAGCAAGTAATTGTGATTGCTTTCCATTGTGCTGCTGCTTTTGCAATATTAATAATTATCTTATTCACATGAAAAGTCCTGATTATTCAGTTTTTGGATTCTTTTGCTGTTTTTATCTCACCATTTGTTTTGCTGTCCCTCTCAGAACCACACTTGACCAGTAATAATTGATTATGGTAACTTGTTTGTTAAACAAGTAATCTCTTCAGAGATTTTTGATCACTTAGATACTTTAAATCTACTTTTGCTAACAGTGCCCTGTCCCTCCAGGCTCTATGTGTTCTGAGACTCCTTTGGGAGACTTTGCAAGAGGCCATGCATGTTGAGCATAGGATTCATGTCCACATGGATGCACAGTCATGGTGACTACACTCAGACATTCCAAGCAATATGATTGGGCATCAAAAATGACAAATCAGTGAGGTAAGGGAAGGCTTCTTGAGAGTCATCAGGGCCTCCCAGCTGGAGGCAGAGGCCATCTCAGGTGGGCCTGGAGACAACGGTAGAGTGGTACCCAGGACGATGCATGGCAAATGCCCATGACTGCCTAGGGCCTTGGTTTAATGGAGTTTCAAAGGGATGCCCTGGACCTCTTTTTGGTTCACCTTGGCTTCAATATATAACCTCATAACATGTATATTTATTCACAAATATGTATGATGATTATTATATTATTTATTTAACTTGTTCAGGAAAATATGAATTATGAAGAAGAAAATAAAATCAATATAAGCAAGTGTTCCAATATGCTTTTTACATGCTAATAGATCACTATGCACTCTCCAAGGTAGACATCTCCATTTAGAGACTCCGCAAAAGAATATGCTCAGTAGGGCTGGGTGTGGTAGCTCATGCCTTCACTTTGGGAGGCAGAGGCAGGCGGACCATCTGAGTTCTGGAGTTCGAGACCAGCCTGACCCACACACAGAAACCATATCTCTAATAAACATACAAAATTAGCCAGATGTGGTGGCACGTGCCTGTAATCCCAACTACTCAGGAGGCTGAGGCAGGAGAATCGCTTGAACCCGGGAGGCGGAGGTTGCAATGAGCTGAGATCATGCCATTGTACTCCAGCCTGAGTGACAAGAGCGAAATTCTGTCTCAAAAAAAGGACTATGCTCAGTGAACAACGTGAATCAAATTGTTTTCTTCACCATTATATACTTATATATTTATATCCATACAGAACACATTTTATGTTACAGGTAGTACATAGAATAAATGCATTTGAATTTAATTCAATTGAGTAATTAGTACTAAGGAGCAGAACTTTTAAAGCTATCAGTAATCCTTTGCAGGATTTATCCCAGGATTCAGTCTCAAATTTTATCTATTGTTCCTCCCATGTATCTGACCAATAAACAATGTCCTAATCCTATATGCTTTCCTAAACACATACACACACACAGGCTGTCATGGGTTTAGATATTATATATATCCTGTTATGCTTTTCTCTTGTCAGCTGACTCTACTTTTGCTAAGATTTTTGCAGGTATAGTATCTACAAAATTCCCACTCACTCTTTAGTATGAAATACCTAATGCCCAAAGCTTTAGATTAACCTTTATTTTTATCCATTTCTGGCCTTCTACATTTCTTGCTGAGTTCTGTTCACATCCATATGTATCTAACATTCTAGCCACAGTTATAATTTTATTGTTGTTCAACTTAATAAATCTGTACTTTTGTCTGGGCACAGTGGCTCAGGCCTGTAATCCCAGCACTTTGGGAGGCCAAGGCAGGTGGATCACGAAGTCAAGAGATAGAGATCATCCTGGCCAACATGGTGAAACCCCATCTCTACTAAAAATACAAAAATTAGCTGGACTTGGTGGCATGCATCTGTAGTCCCAGATACTCAGGAGGCTGAGGCGGGAGGATAGGTTGAACCCGGGAGGTGGAGGCTGCAGCCAAGATTACACCACTGCACTCCAGCCTGGCAACAGAGCAAGACTCAGTCTCAAAAAAAAAATTTTTTTTTAATTAATATTTTGCTCAGCTGTATTTTTTTCCTCCCATTATTCTCTTTTCCAGTCATCTCTTCTTCAGTGCCAGCTCAAATCCCACACTATCACAAATCAGATATCCTGCATGAATCCTTCTTTTCCTTTTTCAGAAACTATTTTCATTTCATTTAAATATACATAACATAAAATTTGCCATTTTAGCCATATTTAAGTGTGCAATTCAGTGGCATTAAGTGTATTGACATTCTTGTGCAATCACCATCACCACTATCTTTTTTATCATCCACAATGGAAACTCTGTAACCATTAAACAATAACTCTGTCATCTCTTCTACCATTCCCATGTAGCCGCTATTATACTTTCTGTCTCTATAAATGAAATTGTTCTGGGTACCTCATATAAATGGAATCACATAATATTTATCATTTGTGTCTAGTTTATCACTTTACATATGTTTTCAAGGTTCATATCTGCTGTAGCATATATCAGAATTTGATTCCTTTGTAAGGCTGAGTAATATTCCATTGCACGTATACACCACATTTTGTTTAACCATTCATCTGTTGATTCACACGAGTTATTTCCACATTTCGGCTATTGTGAGTAATGCTGCCATGAATATTGATGTACAAGTCACTGTTCAAGTTTCTGTTTTCAATTTTTTAAAGTATTTACCTAAAAGTGGATATTTTAGATCATAGGGTGATTATAATTTTTGAGAAACCATCATACTGTTTTCCACAGCAGCTGCACATTTGGTATCTGTCCCCACCAGCAATGCACAAAGGTTCCAGTTTCTCCACATCCTCATCAGTGCTTGTTATTTCTTCTTTTTAAAAATAGACTAGCTATTCTAATGGGTGTGAAGTGAGAACAAATGGATACTTCCTTAAAGAAACAATTTAAAATAACACTTCCATCCTCTTATTTCACAATTATCTGTTTATGTTTTTAATAATATATTATAGTTGGTCTGGAGATAAATTAGCACTTTTCTGCCTGGCTGAAAATACTGAAATATTTGGGAGAGTCAGAATTATGCTTAGACTTACTCTCTCCCTCTGAACACTACATTTTTTATAATAAGCACTTGATATATGTTCACACAATATTCACTATATTTCTACATTATCCATTTTAATTTGGGTTCATTTGATATTTGAAATGGGAGGCAATATATTAGGATACAGTTGACAGAATTTCTTTAAAATCACGTTATTTCTGCTCATTATTCTGACTCATAGAAGCACTTTAAATTAACCTTCTATACAATTTTAGATTTCCTAACAAATAGCATGTGTATTTTATTATTGTTGGGACATTTATAATATTTATAGGTACATGAGTTTAACTGCTTATTATTTTGTCAATATTGCTATCTACTTTTGTATGATGAAGGCTCTTTCCATGGAGCAATTAAGATTTAAAATATCTCTCTAGGTAAGTATATGTTGCTTAGCATTTAAAAAATATCGTGTATCTTACTAAATTTAATAATTTTCCCTGAGACTTCTATTCACATAATCTTGCATATTTAAAATTCTAACAGGGCTCTTTGAAATCTATAATAAGATAAATTATAAATGGCTCATCAGGTCTTCTTTGGCAGTAAGAAACCTAATGTAGGATTGAAAATGTGGATGAAACAGCACTTAGGACCATGTACCCACTGGCTCTGACAAACATAAGAAAGGTGAAATATAAAGCTTCCTCTAAAGTCAGTATGTTGACTGAATGTTATAATGGTGCAGACTAATCTTTAGTTTACATCAATATATCAAAATCAACTTGGAATGAGATCTACATGACTAAAACCTTAACTTATACAAAAGATATATTTTAAAACAAAAATTATATTAAATAGTATAATGCTATTTATCTTGTAGGTTCTAAATACTTCCAGAATGGCATTAACCGTGTGCTCACTGTAATATAAAACAAAGGAGAATGAATTAATTATAGAATAAGATAGAGCCATAATTTCTATGTTAATAAACAGCTGATAGGTCATTATTGTGAGCAAATTGGAAGAAAGCTTAGTCAGTTTGTCATTTTTAAGGATGCCCAAATGCAAAATAAATCAATAAAAATACAAAATAAATGAAATAAATAGCATTGAGACTGAAGTTCACATTTAGAAGTCCTCAAGGTTAAACATATGGTTGAGTAAATAATACTTTAGAAATACAACAAATTGGCAAGATGTGATGGCTCATGCCTGTAATCCGAGAGCTTTGGGAAGCTGAGGTGGGTGGATCACCGGAGGTCAGGAGTTCCAGACCAGCCTGGCCAACATGGTGAAACCCTGTCTCTACTAAAATACAAAAATTAGCTGTGTGTGGTGGCAGGCACTTGTAATGCTAGCTACTTGGGAGCTGAGGCAGGAGAATCATTTGAGCCTGGTAGGCAGAAGTTGAAGTGAGCAGAAATGAAACCATTGCATTCCAGCCTGGGTGACAGAGAGAGACTCCATCAGAAAGAAAGAAGGAAAGAAAGAAAGAAAAAGGAATGAATGAAGGAAGGAAAGAAGGAAGGACAGTTTCTTCCATTTGACAGCATTGTTTTAAGTTGAATTGATGCTTTCAGTTACCTCCAAAGTGTAACAGAATTACACTATGTACTTGCAGCTTCAGAGAACTAGGTAATCATTCATGGCTAGATTGATGGAGAAAAATTAACAAAATTTTAGGTGTACATGATTAAAACTATGAAATGAATCTTTTCTAATAAGTTTAAAAGGTAAAACTAAAACTTGTTGAAGGAAACATAGCAGTACATTTCCATGACCTTGGATTAGGCAATGCTTTCTTAGTTACAAAACACCAAGACGCACACATACAAACATACATTTGGTGCTATTAGGTTGGTGTAACAATGATTATGGCTTTTGCTCTTACCTTGGCAAAAGCTGCAATTACTTTTGCACCAGTGTAATTCAAACAATACAATTAGGAAAGTGAGTCTGGGTGCAGTGACCCATGCCTGTAGTCCCAGCAATTTGGGAGGCCAAGGAGGGAAGATTCCTTGAAACCAGCAATTCAGGACCAGCCAAGGCAACACAGAAAGATATCATCTCCACATACACACACACACAAACACAAATGAAATTAGCCAGGCATGGTGGTGCACGCCTGTAGGCCTGTAGTCCCAGCTGCTCGGAAGGCTAACATAGGAGGAATTCATGAGCCCAGGAGGTCAAGGCTGCAGTGAGTTATGATTGTACCTTACCATTGCACTCCAGCCTTAGCAACAGAAAGAGGACTCTGTCAAAAAAAAAAAAGATAAGAAAGAAAGACAGAAAGAGAAAAAATGAAAGCAAAACGATGACATGCAAAATGAGAAAATATTTGTGACTCATATTTGATATTGAATTTGTTCTTAGTATCAATAAATAATTGTTGCAACTCAATAACAAAAATCATTAACTCGTGATTTAGTGCTCTCTTTGTCTACTATTGGTTAATAGGAATGCTTGCGATTTTGGCACATTGATTTTTGTATTCCGAGACTTTGCTGAAGTTGCTTATCAGCTTAAGGAGTTTTGGGGCGAGATGATGGGGTTTTCTAAATACACCCTCATGTTGTCTGCAAACAGAGACAATTTCACTTCCTGTCTTCCTATTTGAATACTCTCTTTTTTTCTTTCTCTTGCCTGATTGCCCTGGCCAGAACTTCCAACACTATGTTGAATAGGGGTGGTGAGAGAGGACATCCTTGTCTTGTGCCAGTTTTCAACAGGAATGCTTCCAGCTTTTGCCCTTTCAGTATGATTTGCTGTGGGTTTATCACAAATTGCTCTTATTATTTTGAGCTATGTTCCATCAATACCTAGTTTATTGAGAGTTTTTAACATGAGTTTTATCAAAGGCTTATTCTGCAATTATTGAGACGATCATGTGGTTTTTGTCATTGCTTCTATTTATGTGATGGATTATGTTTCTTGATTTGAATATGTTATTTTTCACATTGGTGTTAATTAGGGATATTGGCCTGTAGTTTTCTTTATTTTGCTGCGTCTCTGCCAGGTTTTGGTATCAGGATGATACTGGCCACATAAAATGAGTTAGGAAGGAGTCTCTTCTTAAAAGTTTTTTGGAATAATTTCAGAAGGAATGGTACAAGCTCCTGTTTGTATCTGTGGTAGAATTTGACTGTGAATCCGTCTGGTCCTGGGTTTTTCTGGTTGGTAGGCTATTAATTACTTCTTCAATTTTAGAACTTGTAATTGGTCTATTCAGGGATTCGACTTTTTCCTGGTTTAGTCTTGGGAATGTGTATATGTACAAAAATTTATCCATTTCTTCTAGATTTTCAAGTTTGTGTAGAGGTGTTTACAGTATTCTCTGATGTTAGTCTGTATTACTGTGAGGTCAGTAGTGATATCCCCTTTATCATTTTTTATTGTGTCTATTTGATTCTTCTCTCTTTTCTTTTTTATTTTTCTAGCTAGTGGTCTCTCTCTCTCTTCCCCCCAAAAAAAACAGCTCCTGGATTTATTGACTTTTTTGAAGGGTTTTGTGTATCTCTGTTTCCTTGAGTTCTGCTCTGATGTTAGTTATTTCTTGCCTTCTGCTAGCATTTGGATTTGTTTGCTCTTGCTTCTCTAGTTCTTTTAATTGTGATGTTAGGCAGTAGATTTGAGATCTTTGTGGCTTTGTGATGTAGGCAGTTAGTGCTATAAATTTCCCTCTTAACACTGCTTTAGCTGTGGCCCAGAGATGCTGGTACATTATGTCTTTGTTCTCACTGCTTTCAAATAAATTCTTGATTTCTGCCTTAATTCTGTTATTTATTCAGGAGTCATTCAGGAGCAGGTTGTTCAATTTGCATGTTGTATGATTTTGAGCCAGTTCCTTATTCCTGAGTTCTAATTTGACTGTACTGTGGACTCAGAGACTGTTTAATGTGGTTTCTGTTCTTTTGCATTTGCTGAGGAGTGTTTTACTTCCAACTATGTGGTAGATTTTAGAATGAGTGCCTTGTGTCCTGGAACTTAAATAAATAAGAAAAAAGAAAAAGAAAAAAGATTACTCCATTAAATTGGGCAAATAATTTAAACATTTATTCCAAAAAATGTACAAATATCCAATAAAAATATAATAAGGTGCACCTATCAATAGTCATTATGGAAATGCAAATTAAAACTATGAAAAAATACTACATCATGCCTGTTACATGTCTATAATAAAAAAGGTAGATAATAACAAGTGTTGGAAAGAATGTGGAGAATTTACATTTCATTTCTCACATCATACTTCGCTGATGGGAATGTATAATAATACAGCTGCTTTGGAAACAGTTTAATGGTCACTTAAAATACTAAACATATACATATCACATGACCAAGCCATCCCACTCCTACAGTATACCTAAGAGAAATAAATATATATGTCTGTGCATACATTTATAAGTAAAATATTGTATATGAATATTCATGAAACATTTATTCATAATAGCCCAAACAGAAACAACCAAAATATCCATTAACTGAAGGATAACAGGGTAAATATAATGTGTTACATTTATACAGTAGAATACATGGGTATAAAAGGAAGTATTGATACATGCTACAACATGGATAATACTTGAAACATTGTGGTAAATGAAATAAAGCAAATACAAAGTCACACATAATGTAGTATTCATTTACATGAAGTGCACAGAATGCATAAGTATTTGTAGAGACAAAAAGTGGTTTCATGGTTTCTGTGGAGCTGACAAAAAGGGGTTTGGAGGAGTGACTACTCATGTGTAAGAAATGGGTAAAGGGTTTCTTTGTTGGGGTGAATGTACCAATGTAAGACTATAATGATGGTTATAAAACTATATATACACATATATAATACATATTCATAAATATATATACATATATTCACATATGGTATATTAATTATGTCTCAATAATTCTGTTAGTAATTTTAAAGGAAGAAATATTTAACTACAATTTAAAATAGTAAAGGCAGGTATAAAATGTAGATAACATGAATTGCATTGTGTTATACAAAATTCATTTTACTACTCTCTTTGGAAATTATAAATTTGCAAATAAGTTGTGTATATTGCAATTTAGCCAAGTCGAAAGCTCCAGGCAAATTTGTAAGACTTGGAAAAACGCAAAATTATATGTCTATTAACAGAAGATATAATAAAGAGGTTAGCACAGAGCTTACCTTGTGGCAGTAAAACATGCACTGAAGGATACATATTGGTGCCTGTTCTATATCACTCTTGTGATTAAACCCTTTCACCAATATAAAAGTTTAGAGAAAACTAATTTTACTTTAAGTTTTTCTTATTATTCTGGTTAAAGCTTGGAATCAATATACACTAAATCAGAGGCTCCTTACATAAAACTCTAATAGTAAAAACTACCTAAAAGTTGTAGTAAAGATTGAGAGGATAAATATTTTAAAGTACTTAGCACAGTGTTGGGCTTTCTGAAAACAGTTACTTCTAGTTTGTATCAGCTGATGATGCTAAAGCTTGTAATTTTTCAAGATCTTGTTAATTAACTGTCAGATATTTTCTACTAACTGTCAAATATATTTTGAGGACCTATAGTGTACCACGACAGTGCTAAGCATAGCTGATACCCTAATGAAATTTAGTCTGGTAAAAGAAGGCAGACATTAGTCAAAAATACACAAATAATTTGTAATTGTAATTGTCATAAGATTTTTAAATGTCAAGTGCTGTAGTGATATTAATGCGTTCCTCTTGATTAAGTCATCTTTTCCTTTTATGTTAAAAAATCACATAAAATATATTGGTAGAGATCATAATTAAAGGAGAGTTTTTTGTAGCTTTTAAAAACATGGCATTCAATTGCATAACTGTGATATACAAACATTAAAAAATACTCTGTAGCTGCTACTAATATGTTAGGAATATATTTACTGTTAAAGAACTATATCAATTTCTTTGAGAAAAAGCAAATTAAAACATGAATATGAATAGTATAACATTTATTATTTTCTCTCACTGTCTCATATATAGGTAGGTAAACATAGATGTAGATGAGTAACAAATTACAAGTATATAGATATATATGTACATGCATTTATATGTGAAATATGTGTATGTATGTGTGTATACACCTATATGTACATACCAAAACCTATCCATAAGCATATGGAAAATATGTTCTTATATCAGTATAGGTTTTTCTAAAGGAAACAGAAAACAATAACTATCATCATCCCTAGGGACTGGTTTAAGGGAGAAAGTACACAGTGACAATTTTGGTGTTATGCAACCACGTTTAACATTTTATCATGGTCTTCCAATTTATATGTTGTAAATTCATAATCCTTGTGTCTATTTCTGAATACCTAATCTAGTCAGCTATCATCAATTTTTTAAAATCACAACTTTTAAGCAATAATAGCAAATATACTAATTTAGTTACACAACAAAGAATATCTCTAAAGTAAAACACATAACTGAAAGGTTTTTAATTAAACAAGAAATTCTGTAATAGTATTAATATTTTAAACAATAGTGCCTGTGAGTTCAAATATATAACATAGTCATTAAAGTAATAAATCATATGAATTGAGAACCTAATTAAGACTGATTTGGCTTTGTAAGAAGACAACACTATGCTCCTGTTTTCCAACTAGGTTACAGTATTTTTAGAATGATATAAAACCATAAACATAATAAGACAAGCAAAATTTCAAAAATTATTTTGTGTTAAACAATGTAGATAAAGTTTTTCATTATTTGGGTATTCAAAAAGTCCCAATGAAATCAAAGTTTGTCATTGAAGGAAACAAAAATTGAAAATGTAATAAAGAAGAAGAACATTTCTAATAAGGAAAATGGAAGTAGCACATATCCTAAGTTTGAAATTCACATTCTCACTAGGGAAACAGAGAACTACCTAGTCTCAAGTAGTGTGAGTTCAGATGGACTGGTCAAGTCATGGAGGGTGTTGATTACTCTGGCTGGTAAAGCAGATTGCCATCCTTTAAGAAGTGGAAAGATATAGATGGATTTTCAGCAAGTTAGCAATATGCTGGAAGTAGTATTTAAAAAAAAATAGTGTGCTATACATTGAATAATTGAATTGTCTTTTTCATCTGCTTCTAAGCTATCATCCATCAAAATGCAGTTTCAGAGGGAAAAAAGTGTATGCAGTTAACATAGTTAGGTAAATGTACTAAAACATCTAATTTGGAAAACAACTATCATCTGCATAATTGTAGATGGCTGTCAGCAGTGGAAATGATGAAAAGCATGGGACACAGTGAATTGTTCTTATCTGACTGAGGGGTGGAAGTTAGGCACAGGAGGATTAGAAAAACAGAAAAACAGAAAGGTAAAAACAGACAAAGCAGAACTGTAGAAGTCATGCCACATGAAATACACCGGAAGTCAGACAAATAGGTAAGTACCAAAACGACGCTCAAACCAAATGGAGTAAATACACAGGGAGGAAAATAAGTAAACAGGCAGGAATTTGATTCATTTTTTAGAACTAGAAGAAAAGGAAATTCATTATACTTACTAGATTGCCTAAGGCTGTAATGGAGAAGCAACTCTTTATCTCTGTCATGCAAGTAAATAATTTTTTAGATGGAGTAATCTTAGGTTGCTTGAGAAAAAGTAAATGCAGATTTGCCTGACGTGGTGCAAAAGCAAGGTAACTTTTGGGACTAGCCATCTTTGTCAGGTATTCTCTGTCCTACAGTGAAACAGAAACTTGTCAAATTACTTTAGCTCAGAAAAATACAATATTAATGTAGAAAAAATTGCCTATACTCTTAGACATTTTCATGTCTGGTTATTATTTGGAATGATTAGAACATCTGTCAGTTATAAATGCCTTTTCCATGATCAAATGGTAAATTAAAAGTTGCAAAAATAATTTTTACCTTTGAAAATATCAAAGAATATCAAATAATTTACTACTAAATAGACAAGTACACAAGACTTAAAATAAGGAAGCTGCATTCACATTGGCTACACTAAGAAATGTCATTTGCAAAGTGAGATTTAATCTATGTTTCTGAATTTTCATTATATGTGATAATAAGTAAAAATGGATTCTGCTATAGCACTTTCCAACTTCAAAACTCTCTATAAACATTAAGTATGAGTCTGTAAAGTCGTATTGGCAAATATAGCTAGGAAATAATGCAAAACAGATTAGATAAAATAAGTTATCTATAATGAATATAAGCTCCAGACCAGTCTCTACAATTTACAGGATTATTGGGTCTTCATTAACTCCTTCAGATCATAAGATTTTTCTTGGCTTATAATTGATATATTTCAGTTATATTAATTACTCATTGTATTTCATTATAGCTCATTAGTTTAAAAAATACACAGTAAATGTACGTTCCAAGCAGCATAATTTAACACCATGGAAATAATGTGACTTTAATTTAGAGTAGCTTCCATAGAATTCTAAACACATACTTTTCTAAAAATATACCCAACATGCTAGATAAAGAGAAACATTTTGAAAGAACAGAAATATTTCAAAAGTATCAGATTTTTTAAACTTTATTTTATTTATTTATTTACATAGTGGTATAGAGCATTTAGAAAAGTATACAGATACAAAGGAGATTTATAGAATGAACGATTTGATTCCTGAAACAATAATTCTACCCTTAACCCAAATTATAATTTTTTTAAATGTTTAGAGCAAAAATAACCTTAATTATATAAATAATATAAAATAACAAAACTGAGGTGCATATCTCTGTAATGAAAGATTTATAAATTTTATAATATTCTGAGTCTGTTTTAACTTCATAAATTCATCAGTTTGAAAATTGGTTTGAAATGTTTTGTTCAGCAATCATCTTTATGTAGTATCAATTTGTATATTTGATTTACTTGTGTGTATATCACATATAATCTCTCCATTAGAAGTATAATAGTATATTTATATAATTTACTATTAATTATATATAATTAGTAAATTATGCAACCAATACTTATTAGACATACTCAATAACCACAGTTACATAAATAAGAAAAAAATGCTATAGGAGTTAATGTCAATTGGCATATAATTCTGTACAAAAATAGCATGTGCAATAAAAAATTTAGGAATATAAATTAATTTACTTGATTATGAGTTTAGGTTTCAAAAGAGTAGTAAGTCTTTGGCATTTGTAAGAGATATATACTGAGACTTTCTAAAATTCCTATTTTCCACTGGTATAAAATAAATGCTTATGAGTTTTCTTATGTACTTCTTGGGGTTTTTAGTAATGTGATTATATGCATTAAATGAAACTAATAGAGATACATATATTATGATTGACCAGATTTACTTATTTGTCCCATGACACTTGCAAATGCATCAAGTTTTTAGTAAAAACATTTCAAATTCTGGTAATTTGTATTCTCTTTTTTATTAGCATTGTTTTTTCCTTATATGTTTAGCAAAGTGAAGTCTTTTGTATATTCATCTATAAATGTACGTGTAAATATATATTAAAGCTACATATGTAATTGTTTTTGTGAGGTTGAGTTTTGAACTGAGAGGCATTCAATCTGAGGAGCCATGATTTTTAAAGAGCGGGAAGAAATACCTGCCATGTTTCACATACAAAAGCAAAAACATAGCCACTGTGACAGCAAAAATACTTTGAAGAACATCTTTATAATTTTTATAGTTTTTTCACACATTAACTCAATAAATGATGTGTGGTGGGTGACACAGACTTTTAGTTGGCTGGAACACAGAAGATGGTCTGGAATGGAATAATAAATGAGATTGAAATATTTGTTAGTATTTAAAATATAAAAACAATGGAATAATGTATATGAAAAGGAAAAAATGTGCATACACACATTTTTTATGTTTTAGGCTTGAGATTATCTCAGATTCACAGATAAGAAATTTCCTGTGCTCAAGTATGATTCTGGTTGTAAAACAAAGCTAAAAAGATGACACCAAAATAAGATTTAAAAAATCTTCTGTTATATACATTTTATCATACTGCCCTTCTAACAAGTTATAGGGACTGATTAAATACTTGTATTTATATGCAAAATACTTTGGATTTTAAGCAGCACATGATACGGTATCCATACTAGATCTCAAAGATATTATATTTTATAATACAGTATAAATAAAATTGAATGATACTATGACATAAATATGCAGATTGGTTGTAAAAATGATGACAGTCAGTATTTCTAAGATACTTAAGTTCTTGCTGAGAGAATAAAAATCATAAAATATATGAAAGTTAATAAAAGAAAGAAAAAAGAAAGGGATAGATACATTAAAAAATAACCAATTTAGTTATTAAGGTATAGAGAGTAACATACTAAATATTTACAAATCTGATTTTCCAAAAGAAATAGAGAACACTAAAAATGATGTTAATGGGGAAAGTGGGCAGTGGTTACCATAAAGACAGATATTTAAAAGAGCTTGATTTATACTATGTTACAGTTTATTTTTAAATTATCTAGATAGCCCCTTTCTATCTTAATTTATATTTTAGAGTATTAAATGTGGAAATTTTAAGATTTGAGTTTGGAAAGTTACTTTCTTTTTCCAGGTAATAGAGAGATCACGGTGAAGTCAAAGGAGAGAAAAAAGAGGACAATTAATGTAATATTTATCTTTCTTTGTCCTTTAAACTTAGAGAATCATTGAATAGTGGGAGACTTTAACACTACACTGTCAATATTACATAGATCAACGAGATAGAAAATCAACAAGGATATCCAGGACTTGAAATCAGACCTGGAACAACTAGACTTAACAAATATTTACAGAACTCTCCTCCCACAAATCCACAAAACATACATTTTTCTCAGTATCACATTACACCTATTCTAAAAGTGATCACATAATTGGAAGTAAATCACTCCTCAGCAATTGCATAGCATTTCACAGGTTTAAATAAAATATTGGTTGGCTGCTTATTTGTTATTTTCATCCCCTATTCCTTCCTGTCTCCATTGTTAAGCACAATTATTG
>CAUYQU010035691.1:0-57655 GCA_963574635.1 Cheracebus regulus
TTTTTCTAAAATCTCTTCCTCTTTCTCTTTCATTTTTTCTTTCTTTTGCTGTTTCTTTCTTTCTCCTTTTCTCTCTTTTTCTAAAATCTCTTCCTCTTCCTTTCTCTCTTTCATTCTAAAAAAAAAAAAAAAAAAAAAAAAGTCTCCCCTGCCAGGTGCAGAGGTGCACACCTATAGTTACCACTACTGGAGAGGAGGAGGCGGAAGGATTAGAGAATCACCGCTGACACCTGTAATCCCAGCACTTTGGAAGCCCAAGGCAGGTGGATCACCTGAGGTCAGGAATTTGAGACCAGCCTGGGCAACATGGTGAAACCCTGTCTCTACTAAAAATACAAAATTAGCCGGGTGTGGTGGCACATACCTGTAATCCCAGCTACTCAGGAGGCTGAGGCAGGAGAATCCCTTGAACCCGGGAGGTGGACGATGTGGTGAGCCAAGATCGCACCATTGCACTCCAGCCTGGGCAACAAGAGTGAAACTTTGTCTCAAAAAAAAAAAAAAAAGAGAGAGAGAGAAAAAACCTATGGGCACAGTGGCTCACGCCTGTAATTCCAACACTTTGGGTGGTGGCAAAGGCAGATCTTTTGAAGCCAGGAGTTGGAGACCAGCCTGACTAACATAGTGAGACACCTCTACCAATAATTTAAAAATTAGGCAGGCATGGTGGCACAAGCCTGTAGTCCCAGCTACTTGGGAGGCTAAGGTGGGTGGATCCCTTGAGCCTAGGAATTCAAGTCTGCAGTGAACTATCATGGTGCCACTGTACTCCAGCCTGGGCAACAGAGTGAGACCTTCTTTCTAAATAAAAATAAAGGCTGGGCACCGTGGCACACGTCTACAATCCCAGAACTTTAGGAGGCCGAGGTGGGCAGCTCATGAGGTCAGGAGTTCAAGATCAGCCTGGCCAACATGGTGAAACCCTGTCTCTACTAAAAATACAAAAAAAGTAGCTGGGCATGGTGGCACGTGCCTATAATCCCAGCTACTCTGGAGGCTGAGGCAAGAGAATTGCTTGAACCGGGACCCGGGAGGCGGAGGTTGCAGTGGGTCGAGATCACACCACTGTACTCCAGCCTAGGCTACAGAGTGAGACTCCATCTAAAATTAAAAAAATAAATAAATAAAAATAAAAATAGTTTGCCAGTGCCAGATATAAAGCATTTCAGCTTTGTGCCTGGTCCATAATATGTACTCAATAAAATGTTAGATACTACTGTGATAATATTATTGCCGTCTTTTATTATCCTTAGTGGTTGCATTCCTTGAATAATTTTTTACTTTCTAAACTTGGCCTCTTCACATTAACTATGAAGTATCAGTGCCATTGTTTGCTCTTTGCATTCTTCTCATCCAGCTATTCTTAAATATCTTGGTCTCTCCTTTCTTTTACTATGGTAAAATACACATAACATTATATTTACCATTTTTCTCCTGCATTTTTTGAAAAACATTTTTACAGGTTATAGAATTCTGGGTTGACAGAATTTTTTCCCATTTAAATATGTCACCCATTATCTTCTAGCTTGCAAGCCTTGCTTGCTTGCTTACTTCCTTCCTTCCTCCCTCCCTCTCTCTTTCTTTCTTTGCATCTATTTTTTTATTTCTTTTTAGTTAACAAATTTTGTTTTTTTAGAGTAGTTTTGGTTCACAACAGAATTGAGTAGAAAGTACAGAGTTCCAATACACTCCCCTACCCACCACATGAAACCCATCCCCCGCACTACTGACATCCCAACCTACAGTGGTACGTTTGTTATAATCAATGAACTGACATTGACATATCATTATCATCCAAAGTCCAAAGTTCACATTAGGGTTCACTCTTGGTAGTGTACTTTCTCTGGGTTTTCAAAAGTGTACAATGACTTATATCCACCACTGCCATATTATACAGAATAGTTTTACTGCCCTAAAAATCCTCTTTGCTCTAAGTTCCCTTCTTCTTTCCTAACCACTGGAAACCAGTTTACTGTCTCAATAGTTTTGCCTTTCCCAGAATGTCATATAGTTAAAATCATATAATATGTAACTTGATTGGTTTCTTTCACTTTGTAAAACGCTGTTAAGTTTCCTCCATGTCTTTTCATGGCTTGATAACTCAGTTATTTTTAGTGCTAAGTGTACCATGATTTGTTTATTTATTCACCTTCTGAAGAACATTTTGGTTGCTTCCAAGTTTTGACAATTATGGATAAAGCTGTTATAAACGTCCACATGCAGTTTGTGTTTTTTTTAGAGACGGTCTTGCTATGTTGCCCAGGCTAGAGCACAGTAGCTATTCACAGCATTCATAGCATACTACAGCCTCAAACTCCTAGGCTCAAGCAATCCTTCTGCCTCAGCCTCCTGAGTAGCTGGGACTGCAGGCCCACATCACCATGCCCAGCTACGTGCAGGATTTTGTGTGTATGTAACTTTTCAGTTCATTTGGGTAAATACCAAGGAGTGTGACTACTAGATTGTATGGTAGGAGTATGTTCAGTTTTGTAAGAAACTGCTTGCAAGGTTTCTGAAGAGAAATCTACTGTAATTCATCTTTGTTCCTCTCTATATGTTTTTTTTTTCTCTGTCTACCTTCAAAATTTTTACCTCATATTTGGTTCTCAGAAATGTGAATATGTTATGTCAAGGTATGGGTGTTGGGGGTAGGGAGGATATGTGTTTGTCATTTATCCTTCTTGGGATTCTCTGAGCTCCTTGCACCTGTGACTTGATAGCTTTCATTTCATTACTTTTGGAAAATTCTAAGCCTTTGTCTCTTTTAACATTTCTTCAGCCCCATTCCTTCTTTTGGGATTCCAGTTACATGTGCATTATTGCATCAGACCATTTGATACTGTCCCAGGACTCTTTGATGCTCAGTTGTTTGGGGATTTACCCCCAATTCATTTTTCTTTATGTTTTAGTTTGGGTCACTTCTATTGACTATATTCAAGTACACTGATTCTTTCCTCAGCTGTGACAAATCTACTGATGAGCCATCAAAGGTGTTCTTCATCACTGTGTTTTACATTTTAAGCACTCCCATTTGATTGTTTCTCACAGTTTCCATTTCTTTGCTGAAACTCCTTATCTGTTCATGCATGTTGTCCATCTTTTCCACTAGAGCCTTTAACATACTAATCCTAATCATAGTTATTTTAAATTCCATGTCTGATTGTTCTAACATGTTGGTCATTTCTAAAGCATGTTCTATTGATTGCTTTCTCTCTTGACATTCGGCTGGTTTTTCTTGTTCTATGTGTCTCATCATTTGTTTTACTGAATCCCGGTTATTGAATAGAAAACCTCCAAATGTCTAGGCCCTAGATGGTTTCTGCTCCCTCCCCTATCAGTAGAGGGTATTTTACTTCCTCTTTTCCTAGTCTCTTTTCCTAATAGGTTTCTAACTATACTCTAAGGTTCAATAGGGTTTGCTTCTCTTCCCCAAATGGCATAAAGTCTTTTTCCCTTAGAGAAGAGTATGGGTGAAGCTTTGTATTCTTTCTGCAGCAACAAGAGCAGCAGTTATCTCACTCTCTAAGCCTGCAGAACTGAGGGATGATTGCTCTGTTCTCTCACCCTGTCCCCAATCTTTCCTGTGAGCACCCAGGAGAGGTCCTTGGATATGAAACTGTAGGTGGGTGCAAACTCCCTTTGTGTCTGCAGCTCTTAGCTATTCTACGCTCTCAAATTAGCACACACTCAACCTTCGACAATCTGTTAAACTTTTTGGCTAAACTCTTGATCACTTGTATATTGACCCCATCTTCCTCCCATCCTTTGCCAACAGGTAAGCCAGTGCTTATATATTCTCTCCTTGGAATCATCTATACTTTTCCTAGATTTCAGAGTAGTTGATTGCCCTGAAACCTCAGCTCTCTGATACACTCAAGAGAGTGGTTTGTTGTGTGAGAAAGACACTACTTCCAGGTTTCTACATCCAAGACATAAACCCGTCCAGTCCTATTTTTGAATACTGTGGGTATAAATAGCTCTTGAATATTTCATAATTTCCTTTGCTCTTCTAATCTATTTTATAGACATTATGCCCAATGTCATCATGCACGAAGAACAAGTTTGGACTACATAGTACACATCCTATTGCAATAATAAGCAGATATTTATCAGTTATAATGCCCCGAACTATTTTTAAGTTGTTGCCATTATTACTCAGTCAAGGCAAATTCTTTAATGCTTTCTACCTTTTTGTAGGACTTCATATATTTCACAACTGCAGTACCATCAGTCCTCAATTTACTACCATTCAACACAATAAATCACTGGTACAATCCTCTGGCAACTATTTCCATTACCTCTCTTAACACAGAGAGAGTGGACCGCTCTACTTTTCCATTATAATCCATCTCTAGCTTCAATATTTTTTCATTGCTCCAGCTACTGCTAACCCTGAAACTCTCAAGGGTTAGTATTTTCTAATCCCTTTAATGAAGTCATGCTCTAGCACTTCCTTGCCGTATGATATTCCTCAGATTACTGAATCTCTCTTAACTTGTTTCCTCATTTGCAAAATGAATAGTGTGAGAAATTAATTGAGAATACGTATTATCTTTGAAAAGTGCTAGCCTATTATTGTCCTTTTCTATCACTAATAGCTAATTAAATATTACACTTATAACCAATTTTATAAAGACTTGGGTATCTCTTCCCTAGGTAAGCATATAACTCTATTATAATGTTACTTCTAAAGGAAAACCAAATTCAACTTAAGGAAACCACTTCCATTTAATTAAAATGCATTTTCCAGAAATTCAACCTGCTGTAAATATGAGGTTCTCCTATGAACTACAAAATATTTTCTTTCTTAACTCTCATGTATATGTAACATACATATATGTGTGTTCTTCTATATATATGAACCTGATGACTCGTGACTGCCCCTGCACATCTGGCCTTCCATCTGCAACAGGGACAGTCCCAGATACAATGCTTAGCTAATTTTTTCTTCAACAGACTCCATTACTCACTCGTATATTTCACTGACTCTGAAAGAGCCAAGCAAATGATCTGATGGTTCTGGTAATTAAAAAACTTCCTGCCAGCATGCATTTTCAGCAATTGTCAAAGGTATTCCAGGGTGATAAACTGCTCCTGCAAGGGTCTGATCAATTTATTTCTCTTGATCATAAGGTCCAAGGGATTTCTTGTCTATAAAGCAATGTCCCTAAGAATATTTTGATGCAGCTGCTAGCAGTATCCTTGGAATGCTGACTGGGTATGCTTTCCTTCATAACATGAAGTCTCAGGCTGAAAAAGGACTCCTAACTTTCTTTCAACTCCAAAGCATTTAAAATTGTTCTTAATCACTTATTCAGAAACTTTTGAAGAAGTAGAGCAAGAAGCATCTTGTTTCTAATCCCTACAAAAGAAATAGAGGCTACTTCTAGTACTCTCTCCATTCGTAGTCATTTGAGGTGCACTAAGGAGCTAGGGAACATTGGTTGGTGTTAGTCACCACCCAGTATTTCAAAAATCAACATGAGGAAACCCATATGCCAAAACTGACTTGAATACTTCTCTCTTTTCAAATAAAACTATTAGAAGTCCCTGGAGACAGAAGTATATCTTATTTTTATATTCAAAATTGTGCTATAATGCTTATGTTAGGTACACACGAATGATAATGAACTTATACTAGAACTTTTATTTTAAAATTCCTGTTATATGGTTTTAGAAATCATTTTAAGAGACTAAAAACCTGAAAGACTATTAAGAACTCCTTTTATTATTTGTGTACTATTTTAAAAATCATATTTCAATCTAATTTTTTAAAAATACTGAAATAAAAATGCAATAAAGGGAATCCCTTATCTGCCACTGCACCTTCACTGAGTTTTTTTGTTTTTGTTTGTTTGTTTTTGTTTTTTTGAGACAGAGTCTGGCTCTGTCACGCAGGCTGGAATGCAGTGGCGTGATCTCGGCTCACTGCAACCTCTGCCTCGTGGGTTCAAACAACTCTCCCACCTCAGCCTCCCCAGCAGCTGGGACTACAGTTGCCTGCCACCATGACAAGCTAATTTTTGTATTTTTAGTAGAGACAGGGTTTCATCATATTGGCCAGGCTGGTCTTGAACTCCTGACCTTGTGATTTTCCTGCCTCAACCTCCCAAAGTCTGCATCTGGCCACCTTCACTGATTTTTCCCTTTTATATTTCTATTTATAAGTCTTTTATTAAAATGAAAATGTTTCAGGGATAAGCTTCACTAGTGAATACCTTTGTGTTTAGCCAAATGAGAAGGGGGCCTTATAGGAATGTTCTGTATAAAACCTCTCTTTAACTTTTGCCCTTCTATCTACAGCTATCCCAGAGAAGATCAAAGGGCACCAAATTTGCAGCATTATCACTCACAAACAGGGTACGACTATATCCTCAAGGACCCCTCTTGACAGGTTCTATGCCACTTATACCCAGTAGGGTGACCCTGCTTTCTCAGTGGGAGCAAAAAAAGAACTTTCAAAAGAAACAATCTGTATCTTAGGGTTATGGTCCCTTTTCATTTCTCATCACTAAGTCCACCATCTGGTTCCACTGCTTATCTTGGAAACACGGACTTTGAAGTCAGAAAATCTCACTTTAATGCCCAATCCTGTTACGTACTAGTTGTGCTTTTTAATTTTTAATTTTTGTGGATACATAGTAAGTATATATATTTATGAGATACATGAGATACTTTGATACAGGCTTGCAATGTGTAATAATCATATTATGGTAAACAGGGTATTCATCCCCTCTGGGATTTATCTTTTGTGTTACAAACAATCCAATTATACTCCTTCAGTTATTTTAAAATGTACAACTAAATTATTATTGACTATAGCCCCTCTGTTGTGCTACCAAATACTAGGTTTTATTTATTCTAACAACTTTTTGTACCCATTAACCATTCCCACTTCCCTTCCTCCCCACTTCTACCTTTCTCAGCCTCTGGTAATCATCTTACTAGCTTTTTGACCTTGAATAAGTCACTTATATTCTCTGATCATCAGTTTCTTACCCACCACCACCCCTCTTCTCCCCCTCCCCCACCCTCAGCCAGACAGAGTTTTACTCTGTCACCCAGGCTGGAGTGCAATGGCCCAATCTCAGCTCACTGCAACCTCTGACCCCAGGTTCAAGTGATTCTCCTGCCTCAGCCTCCCCAGTAACTGAGATTACGGGTGCCCACCACCACGCCCAGCTAATTTTTACTAGAGATGGGGTTTCACCCTGTTGGCCAGGCTGGTCTCATACTCCTGACCTCAGGTGATCCACCTGCCTCGGCCTCCCAAAGTGCTGGGATTACAGGCTTGAGCCACCGTGCCAAGCCCAGTTTCTTTGTTTTTAAAAATGGAAATGATGATACCCTCTCAGATAACTGACAAAGGGTATGAATTGGATAAAACAACATGATAAATGTGAACTTTATTTGGGTAACTATAAAATATTAAACAAATGCTAAATTAATCAACATATAAGAACAAAGTATACTCAGAATTTAGAAGACAAAACTAAACATGAATCCAGAAAGGGTAAACATACAATGGATGGCACCTTTATCTATAAGTCATCCACCATAAAAAGGCCATTTGAATTCCTCTATCCCAACTCCAATAAGGTAATTAGGTATTTCAGAAAAAAAAAAATGACACATATAAAGATGTAAACTAATGATACTAAAATTCATATAAAGAATGTATTAACAGAAGACAGTAGTATAAATGAATTTTTTAGAAAGAAGGAGGGGGTTGCAAGAAGAATTCGGCAGTATTCACCCAGCAGTGTCCAAGGAAAATGGATACTGACTCAGCAAGCATTATGATTTTGAGAGACAAATGTTCTGTACTATAAAGCAAACTTAATACATCAGTCCTCACTAAGGTATACTGAAATCTCCTTTAAAACTACTGCTTCTTTTATTCTGAGTCTGTGTTCACCAAGCCAGTTTTTGATTACTAATTGGATCAGCAAGAATAAAAACCAGACCTAAACGGACGTGATCTCCACAAGGACACTATGAGGCCCTGTGGGTAGAAAGCCAGCATTTCTTCTGACTTCTCTATTGACTCCTCTTTCTAGATTCAACATTAGCTATTTTTATTATGAAGGCACTGTTCGCATTTTTTGACTCTATATTTCTGCAGCCAGGTTATAATGCCAATGTGAAAGAATATGTTTACAAAGTTGAAAATCAAAGAATTATATATACTTTTAAAAAGAAAGAAAACTGATAACTGTAGTACCCTAACTCCATGAGTATTTCATGATACTTTAAGATAATTATTTTAAAGACTATATAGTAGGTGTCACAAACTCAAACACCTACAGGATCAGGAAAGAAGCAATAAAGAGCAAAAGAGACTGGCTTAACAGATAATAGAGAATGACGAAGACTGTGGTGAACTACTAGCTAACAAGGGCAGCCACCACTCAGCTCTAGTCATTTATTGCCACAGAGGAATGTAGACCCAAAGTTGTTAAATCTTCTGATTTTTTAAGAGAAGCTACAAGCTTCCTGAAATATCTTTACTTTCTAACGCTGGCAATTAATTCAATTTTTTTTTTTAAAAAAAGTAGTGAGCTAATATTATGAGGACCAAACATGTCTATTGCCTGATCTGACCTAGAGTCTATAAGTTTGAACTCTGTTCTGCAACTCTGAAAAATGCTTGTGTTACTTAAAAAAACACAAAATATTGGACCATACGTCAAATTATATAAACTCTTCTCATAAACAGATACATAAAAACTATCTATATGTGTTACATGTAATACATGTAATAAGCCAGTAATAAATTCTGTTATCAACATCAACTTTTATCTCCATAAAAAAAGTAGTTATCTGCACTACTCAGACATATATGTCACAGTGCATTTTATTCTTTAAATCTTGGATTAACTTACAAAATAAACTTAACATATTCTATACTTTTAAATATATTTGAGCTGGAAATGTGTTTCTAATAAATAAAACTATAAATAATGTTTAGATTTTTAATAACATTTTGAGTCAATCATACATAGAAGGGTAATATTATATGAAACTATAGATACATATATGTGAAATAATAAAAACTAAGACTGGGTTGAGATGATACTTTATGCACATATCTCTACCCGTTTCCATCCTAAATCCAGTAAAACAAAATACTTAAAAGAATAAATTCAAAATTTCAGTGAAAGCAAGGAAGAATGCTAAGAAGATCACAGATTTTGAGGATTTCTCAAAGGAAAGAAAGCATGTGGAATCAGATCAGAGAAACAAGATCAGAGGAAATCTGAGTTCTAAACATTTTTAGGAAAAACCTGCTACAAAGGTAGGTACAATTTCAGGAAGCTGCAAACTTAGAGTCAATTGAATAAGGAGCAGATGCAGATTCCCAGGCAATCATTAGGACAAGAAAGGATCCCTAGTATCACATGACACTGGTTAGAAAAAGAAAAAAATAAAAAGAAGAAAGCATCCCAAGTATAACAAGGCAGGTCCTTTCTTTCTCTGGATTATGCTAATAGACAGCTAACTGATCAAAGCAGCTAATGTGAGCACTGGAGTCCAACCTACTGCTTGTTAATAATTCAGGCCCTGTCCCATCACCTCTATTTGTTTGCCAGCCTTCCTCAAAATGACAGTTGCTCAGGATGTATGCTAACCAGAGGAAGTAGTGTGATAAGGAAGAGGAAGAAAGATGATTTACTGGCGGGGATGGAATAATGTTTGAGAATATATATATACACACACACACAACCATATATTACATATATACACACAACTATATACTTACACAACTATATATATGCACAACTATATATTTTATATATATATATATATTTGGGTTTTTTTGTTTTAAATAGACAGGGTCTTGCTGCCTCACTCTGTTGTTGCCCAGGCTAGAGTGTAGTGATACAATCATAGCTCACTGTAACTTTGAAATCCTGGGCTCAAGTGATCACCCTACTTCAGCCTCTAGAGCAGCTAGGACTAAGGACGCCACCACAGCCAGCTTCAAATATATTTCTTTGGCTTTAATAATTGGCAGAGCCTGAGCCCAGACTACACAGCTACAATAGCCAGAGAAAGAGTACATTTTGAAAACTGTCACAAAAGCATCTGACATCTTCAGATGCCAGTGTAATATATTTTCATTAGCTGGCTAAAGGGTTAAAGAAGGAACTGGGTGCCTTCAACAGGTTAGGGTTGGGAGACAGGGAGAAGGGTCAGCACTGTCTCCTTTATGCCTCTCCCTCCCCAGTGCTGGTTACCAATCTTTTCTGTCTGCATCATTCCTCCCTTAGGCCCAGAAAACAGAATTCTTGGATCCTCAAAGCAACTTTAGGTAACCATGCAAAACTTATTAAAGTGTGAATGCATGGGCCAGGGGCAGTGGCTCACGCCTTTAATCCCAGCACTTAGGGAGGCTGAGGCAGGCAGATTACCTGAGGTTAGGAGTTCAAGACCAGCCTGGCCAACATGGTGAAACCCTGTCTCTACTAAAAATTCAATAATTAGCCAGACATGGTGGCATGTGCCTGTAATCCCAGCTACTCAGGGGGTGGGGGTAGGGGCTGAGGCAGGAGAATTGCTTGAACCCAGGAAGCAGAGGTTGCAGTAAGCCTAGATCACACCGCTGCACTCCAGCCTGGGTGACAGAATGAGACTCCATCTCAAAAAAAAAAAAAAAAAAAAAAAAAAGTGAATGCACCAATCCTGAAGGAAGAGATAGCTAAAATGTATTTTGTCTTCACCCAGTCAATTTACCTTCACTGTCCTCTAATGAAAGTCCTCTTTGAGCTGTCTAGTTTCCCAAGACTTATTATGATTCAGAATTAAGAGAACGAGTAGCAGAGAAAGGCAGGACTGAAGATCTGAGAAGAAAGGAAAGATTCCTGCTTGCTCAGTTTCTGAACTCGCCTTTGTAGAGAATCTGAGTAATGGTTAAGGAATCAAGAAAAATAAGAGAATAAGCCAAAAAGACTAAGTCTGCCCATCTAATAAAGAGTGGGGGAGGACAAGATGAAAGGGAAAAAAATCAAATTGTGGTAGCAGAAAGACCTCAGGTTGAGCATTTTTGGAGTTTCTGAGCAGTACCACAGTGAAAGATTTGGAGAGAGGATAAAGAGATTGTAAGAAGCACTGCTCTGGGTGACAATTTAGATGTATTTAACAATCTTTGAGAAAAGCACATCAAGACTGAGATTCCTTTTACATTTCTTCTGGATGCTGGACTGTGGTTCTTTGTATGCAACTCTGCGAGATGGTCCACCTGGGCCTTGGCATTTGCAAAGGTTAAGGTCTTAGAGGGGCCAGAGGAGGTTGAGGGAAAGTGATATAAATACAATCAAGGACCCAGCAGCTGTGTGTAATTCCTTTGTCCAAGATACTTATAACCTAAATTAAAATTAAAAGGAATTTCTAAATAAAACAGCAACTTTCTATCACTAATAAATCTTCTTCCCTCAATCTGAAATACAGCCTTTAAAGGTTTGCTCTGAGGAATTACAGCAAAGAATAAAAACTAGTCAGTTAATCTGAATTCCATTTATTTCCTTCCTTCCTTCTTTCTTTCTTTTTGTCACTGTTCTTTACATTTCAAAGACTAATGAAGCTTGCTAGGGATAGTGACTGAGGAGGATACATATATTCCAGCAATTTTCTCTTAATTTATAATCAAATTATAAGAAAGAAATTAAGGAAGTAATTATGAAAACTTCTGCACTTAAACATATTTAATAGCCCCCAGGTAACTCCATGTCAAGGCCTACCTGAGCCAAATTTCAAAGCAGACCAAGTTAGTCATAAGGGCTATAAAGTGTTTTCCTTTCTGGGTATATTGTATTATACAAGGCCAAAGACATCTTTAAAACAATGTTCAGCCTTCACTAGCAAATGGAAAACACATTTTAAGGAAGATTTTAAGGGCCTTTCCGGCACTCTAAAAATCTGGAACATGTTTGTGGTCTCCTCCTCTGACCACTACACAATGCCAACTTTAGTTAATACTCTGTATTATTTTAGCATAGATTTCCCATTTACCATTTCTACATCATTTTGTCTCTATATTCAATCACTTTCTTGCCTCCTATACTCACTTTTCTACGAACCAATCTTTTTTTCATTTCCTATTCTACCATTTCACTGTACTGAATATTTATCACAGCATTTACTTCTCTTTTTAAAATTCCAATTCACACTCAAACCTAAAGCAGGAAATCTTCATGAACTAGGCAGTCAAAATCTCAGATTCAACCAGATCCCCCAATGGGATTCAAAAGGTATAATACAGAGCTTTGTATTGAATCTGTCCTCTAATTTTTTTTTTTTAAACACAGGGTCTTGCTCTATCACCAAGGCTGGAGTGCAGTGGTACAATCACACACATACATATATATATACATATATACATGAAGTAGACAGTCATGTGTCTACTATATACATATGTGTGTATATATGTGCATATATATGTATGTGTATGTGTGTGTATATACACATGAAGTGTGTATATACACACACATACACATATATATACACGCACACATATATATACATACACGTGTGTGTATTTTTTTTTTTTTTTAACTTTAAGGCACTGCGTAAGGACAAAAGCACCTGACCTGGTCCTGGCATCTGCCAGAACACAAGCTCCATGAACATAGGGATCTTTGCCTGTTTTATTCATTACTATCTCCAGCACCTAAAATAGTACCTAACACATAGTAAGTGGTTAAAAAAAAAAAAAAAAAATACTTACTGAATAACTGGCTCAGCATCTCAGAGGAAGTAACCAACTAAAGAAGACAATATATTTCAAGGGAACAGAATGTGCAAAGGCATAATAAGCAATAAACAGCATGGTCCCAGAGATGTGCAGATAGTTCAATATGACTGGAGCATAGAACACCTATCAGAGAATGCCAAGACATACACTTCTGAACAGACACAGAGGAGACAGTTCATAAGGGGACCTACAGACCATACTAAGGAGTTTGGGCTTTATCCTAACAATAATGGAACATTAGAGAATCCCAAGAAGAATGGCAGAGGCATACTGAGTTTTAGAAAGATCTCTCTGGAATCACTTTGCCTGAAATAGGAATGAATAGGAAAGAACTGTCTAGGGGCTGGGAGATTAGGTAAGAGGCCACTGGAGCTTAAGCAAAAATAATGAGGGCCTGAAATAAGACAATGGCAGAGGAAATGGAGAAGGACCGGATTTAAGAGAGATTTCAAAGGCAGAACTGACAAAACATCATAAGAGATTGATGTATAGGAGAGATAGAAGAAGAATTATAGAATAAGTACTAGATTTAGCTTGGATAACTAACTAGAAGAATAATGAAGAATTTCCCAAAAACAGGATTACTGAAAAGGGTGGATTTTGAAGATGAGATGATGAGTTCAATTTGAACATGCTAAGTTATAGGTGCTGGGTTGAACCCAAGTAGAGATATGTAGCAGGAAACTGGGTATACACGTCTTGTGCTTAGGAACACAGCCTGAACTCAATCAACTTATAAATTTAGTACTCATCAGTGTTTAAGTGGTAGTGGAAATTGAAGCCACAGGTAAAATTAACCAGAAAGAAAACACTGAGTGAGAAATGAGAAGTTCAAGTATATAACCCCCTGAAGGAAGGAAAAAAGAACATACAAAGAATGCAAAGGTGCAGGAAAAGAATGAAAAGGAAAAGAGTAGTCATTACATTGATTTAGAGGAAACTATCAAAAAGAAGTACTTCACAGTGTCGAATATTACAAAAAGCTCAATTAGTATAAGGGCTGATGAAGTATCACTAAGGACATTAACTAGGACATCTGGGGCAGGGGGTTGGAGGGAGAGTCAGTTTTCAGTGGATGTGAAGTGAATAAATGCCAAGGAGGTGAAAACAGCAAGATGTCTTTCAAGGAGATTGGCTGTGGAAGAAAAGGGGAAGAACAGAATTAAAGGATTTTTATAAAGTGGAAAAGGCCATTAAAAAGGTATTGCCATATTAGTGCTGAAATACTGATCTGCTTTCAGTCTTCAATCCAATGATCACTGGTCTAAATATGGCAAGATTTAATTTAAGTAGTCCCCAATGAGTAGACAGATTCTTATCACCAAATATCTCAAGCTTTCTCTCTAGTTTTCTAGATCTTTCATAGGTATCTCCAGGCTTTAAAGGGAAAACTTAAAAAAAAAAAAAAACAACTCCTTATATGACAGTTGAAATAATCTATTCAGGCCAGGGGCGGTAGCTCACGCCTTTAATCCCAGCACTTTGGGAGGCTGAGGCAGATTCATCACCTCAGGTCAAGAGTTTGAGACCAGCCTGGCCAACATGGTGAAACCCCATCTCTACTAAAAATACAAAAATTAGCCAGCCATAGTAGCATAGGCCTGTAGTCCCAGCTACTCAGGAGGCTGAGGCAGGAGAATCCCTTGAACGCAGGAGGTGGAGGTTGCAGTGAGCCAAGACGTGCCACTGCACTCCAGCATGGGCGACAAAGGGAGACTAATAAAAAAAAAAAAGAATAGTCTCTTCAATACCACACTTTTCACTGTAACACAGAAGAAAATATATTTATTCAAATCACATTCCTAAATTATAGTGACAGTAAGTAGAAGCTTTAGTAAAAAATAAAAATTCCATTAACGAAATGTAAAAATCCGTGAAATACTCAGACATTATTTTAACCAAATGTAAGGTATTTACCTAAGGAAAGAGCTAAACTGTTAATGGTAAAAGAAGGCATAAATAAAAAGCTGTACTTTAAATAGGTAAGACTAAGTATTGAAAAGATAATAGGCTGGGCATGGTGGCTCACATATGTAATCCCAGCACTTTGAGAGGCCAAGGCAGGTGGATCACTTGAGGTTAGGAGTTCAAGACCAGCCTGTGTAACAAGGCAAAACCTTGTCTCTATGAAAAAAAAAAAAATTAGCCAGGAATGGTGGCGCACGTCTATAGTCCCAGGAGCACTTGGGGGGCTGTACTGTCGGGGCTGAGGCAGGAGGATCGCTTAAGCCTGGGAGGTAGAGGTTGTAGTGAGCAGAGACCACACCAGCCTGAGCAACAGAGTGAGACCCTGCCTCAAACAAAACAAAACAAAAACAAAAGACAAAACCTCTACGTCAAAAATAAGTTTAATTCAATGCCAATTAAAATCCTTTCATATTTTCAGTTATTACAAGCCTAATAAATACAGAAAATAAGATGGCAAGAACCATTTTATGGCTATCATAATATGAACATTAATCAAAATGATATAGCAGGCCAGGCACAGTGGCTCATGCCTGTAATCTCAGCACTTTGGGAGGCTGAGGTGGGTGGATCATCTGAGGTCAGGAGTTCGAGACCAGCCTGGCCAACATGGTGAAACCCAGTATCTACTAAAAATATAAAAAATTAACCAGGCACGGTGGCAGTAATCCCAGCTACTTGGGAGGCTGAGACAGGAGAATCACTTGAACCCGGGAGGCAGAGGTTGTGGTGAGCTGAGATCGTGTCATTGCATTCCAGCCTAGGCGACAAGAGTGAAACTCCATCTCAAAATAATAATAATAATAATAATAATAATAATAATAATAATAATAAGGCACAGGGTTAAAGAAAAGTGACCCTCAAGAAATATGATAGACAAGTTTATTTGGCATTATTTTAGTATATAAACAAGCTTGAAATCAACAGCAACTCAATGTTGGGGAAAGGAATCATCACTTGGGAATTGTTGGGATAACTGAATATTGGTACAGATAATTTATTTGGATATCTATCTTGCTTCATATACCTATGTATTTGTAGGACTAAATATTGTTTAAAAAATAAAGAAACCAGAAAATCATCTTTTATAAAAAGCAACACAACACATTGAGAAACTGATAAAAGTTTCTTGTCCAAAAATGTAAAAGAAAACAAATATGCAATTATATAAGGGCAACACCTAAAATTTATTTGTAAGTGGTCAAAGAGAGAAAAAGATAAATTTTGAAAAAGAAAATACAAATGGGAATCATCTGAGAAAATACAATGTTAGAAATTAAAGAAATGATGATTAAAATAGCTTTAAAGTACTATCACTTAACTAGCAAGATGTAAATTACAAAATCTGAAGTTGACTGGCCTATATTTCCATTTAGTGATATTATTATTCAATACAATCTCCTGAAAAATAATCAAGATTATGTAATAAAAACTATTAAATTGTTCAGAACTTTTGTTTGTTTTGTTTCTTGTTTTCTAAGAAAGAGTTTCACTCTTGTTGCCCAGGCTGGAGTGCAGTTGCATGATCTCAGCTCACTGTAACCTCCGTCTCCTAGGTTCAAGCAATTCTGTTGCCTCAGCCTCCCAAGTATGGGATTACAGGTACTCACCATACGCCTAGCTAATTTTTGTATTTTTAGTAGAGACGGGGTTTCACCTTTTGGCCAGAATGGTCTCAATCTCCTGACTTTGTGATCCGCCTGCCTTGGCCTCCTAAAGTGCTTAGATTACAGGTGTGAGCCACCATGCCTGGCTATTCATATCTTTTGATCCAATAATTCCACCTGGTATTATAAGGAATGTAAGAAAATATTCACTACCCTCAAAAGAAAAGAAGGAAAAGAGGTAGGAAAGGAAGACAGAGGAAGAAAAATAAAGATGTTCTTAGACACACTATTATTCATGTACGGTGAAAAACTAGAAATCAAGTATCTCTCAGAAAGAGAATGGTTATAAAAATTAGGATGTATGAATAAGACAGACTTCAAAACGACAATTAAGAACATACCCAGAAGCCAGCCATGGTGGATTCAAGAGAAGAGGCAGGGGCGATAACTTGAGCCCAGGAGTTCCAGACCAGGCTGGGCAACATAGTGAGATCTCATCTCAAACAACAACAAAAATGTAGTGACAAATAAGAACAATTAATTTGGAAAAATATGAATAAAGTTTTGTTTTTATTGTATTGTAGTCCTTTTTTTCTGGAAAGTAACTTAAGTTCATGAAAAGGGTGTTTTCTTACATTGTCAGTAAGAATGCTGTGCAAGTCAAAATCACAAGCTTACTAAAATTAGGAAAAAATAACTAGTTGGGCATTTGGTTCACGCCTAAAATCCCAGCTACGCAGGATGCTGAGGTGGGAAGAGCCTGGTGTTTGAGGCTGCAGTGAGCTAGGATCATGCCACTGCACTCCAGCCTGGGCAACAGGGTGAGACCCCATCTCTTAAGAAATAATAATAATTTACTATTTCATCCTTGTCTATTGGTCTTTCATTCTATCAGAGAACAGGAAATAGATCTGACATGACTGATTTTCAGAGTGATTCTGATTATCACCATAGTACATTGTGCTCTTGTAAGTCATACCAAGCTAAATGTTAGATGATTTATTCCAGTGTCTTTCTAAATGCTGAGGTTAAGCCGATTTTAAAATTCCTTTACTTTGCCTCAGGGCCTATGCAATTGAGGCTAAAGCCTTAGCTACAATTTCTGAGATCATGAAATACTTAGACATGAGAAGAGTGGCCTGATGAATACTAACTACCTGTGATTTGACATTCAAACAAACTAAAAACTCTTATTTCTGAAGAAAAAAAAAAAGAGGACTATGAAGATAATAAAAATTACAGTTTTTCTCATCATCTTCAAAATTCCAACATAATTATTATGACCTCTTGTGGCACTTTAATTCAATGATCACTGAATACAGCACTCATCACCAATTGTGCCACAGTAGTCCTCTTTTAACTGTCACGTAGAATTGACTCTGCTACCCTGTTACCACTGACTTCAGGAAAGCACATTAACAGGGAAGCCCAGGACATCTTAACCTTTTCTGAGTATATCTAAAAGCAATAAAATGCTTTTTAAAATGTAAGTAGTCTTATCCGTAAATTCTATAAATTACCTTTCACTTGAAGAAATTCCCACAGAGTTATGATCCGATGGTTTCAAAAAAAAAACCAATATAAGTGAGGTCAGCTACTGCAATGATTCTGCTGGACAAATGTATAATAAGTACACCAAAGTCTCATTAAAAATTTACCTCTCTGAACCGCCTCTTAAGAGATAATCAGTACCAGGATCATTTTCTCCTTTTTTCTTATATATGTTACCACATTAAAATGACACAATCCAACTTGTTGAGTAAAACTAAATCCAAGAAATATGGCTCCAACTGACAGCTTTAAAATTCAGGCACTTCAAAGTGTTTGAGATAATAACATTTCCCTGTAACAGGTGCTACTTTCCACAGATTTAACCTTTTCTTTGCCATAGTAATTACTTTAGATCAAACTTCATTTCTAGAAAACACTAAAATGCATGAAATAATAAAATAAATCTTTAAAATATTCTAAGTTTGTATGTGATGTGTGTTAATGCCCGTTTTAGAGACTGTATCATGTAGTTCCTAATAAAACGAGAGCATCTAAAAAACATTGAGTTTCTCTTCCATCCACAACGACATGATCCTGCCATAAACCTTTGCAGAAACATCATATCATCCTATCAACCAGCAGCCAATTCCAATTTGAGTTTCACATTCTTACTGCCACACTCCAAGGACCCTCTACTCTTCATGCTTCATGCTCTCCATATAAACCCTAGACTCTTTCCTCATTAGAATATATCTAGTCCTCATTCTCTCTACCAGCCTATTGTTCCTCCCTTCCTTTTGGCTCTCCTACATTATGTCCCTCCCAATCTCAGCTGACCAATATTCCAACCTGTCATTGCCTAAATCACTTTGGAAATTAGTCTCCTTCACAGAAACTTTCCCAAGTAAGTAGAAGTAAGGGGAATAGTCCAGTCAAGGGAACATTAAGCTAATTAAACTAATGTTCTTCCCTCATACCAATCACTGGACACTACACATTCATGAACTCTAAATACTTTTTTAAGTACTTTGATCCTAATGAGTGTTCATTCTGTAACTGTTCACTTTAAATAACAAACACCTAGAAAGGAACAATCTCTCTGGATAATATAGAATAGAACATGTTTCACATAGTCATTTAATAAACGTTTTTTGTTTTTTGTTTTTTTTGAAACAGAATCTTGCTCTGTTGCCCAGGCTGGAGTGCAGTATCAGCTCACTGCAGCCTCCACCTCCCAGGCTCAAGGAGGATCAAGCAATTCTCATGCTTCCGACTTCCAAGTAGCTGAGATTACAGATGTCTGCCAACATGCCAACTAATTTTTGTATTCTGTATTTTTAGTGGAGATCACATTTCACCATGTTAGCCAGGCTATTGAAGAATCTCAACTTCATTGCTCTTGACTCTCCTTTCCTTCAATGATGTTTATTAATAAAAATAACCAGGCCAGGAGCAATGGCTCACAACCTGTAATGCCAGCACTTTGGGAGGCTGAGGCAGGAGGATCACTTGAGCTCACAAGTTTGAAACCAGCCTGGGCAACATGGCGAAACCCCATCTCTACAAAAAACATACAAAAATTAGCTGGGCATGGGACATACCTGTCGTCCCAGCTACTTGGGAGGCTGAGGTGGGAGGATTGCTTGAGCCTGGGAGGTAGAGGCTGTAGTGAGTTGTGATCTCACCACTGCACTCCAGCCTGGATAATAAAGTGAGACCCTGTCTCCTAAAAAATAAAGAAATGACCCAGCAGATGTCAATAACATTCTAAGAAAACAAACTTTTAGTAATATGAAGGAGGCAGCTGTAGCAATCTGGTTTTTCCACATTTCCTCATTTTTTTGCTTATGCTTCCATTTTTAATTATTTAGCTTATTTAGCAGCTATGCCAAGAGAGGAAAGTAAAATTTCATCCCCACTGTACAGATAGAATCATGGCAGTTACATTTCAATGATGCTTCTGAGAAAAAAGCAGTCTTTAAAAAGTGCCCAAAAGAGCAACTATTTTTATATCCACACTATTTAGCACTCATAAGAAAGTAAATTTTGCCAAGTGCAGTGGCTCATGTCTGTAATCCGAACACTTTGGGAGGCCAAAGCGGGTGGATCACCTGAGGTCAGGAGCTCGAGACCAGCCTGGCCAACATGGCAAAACCCAGTCTCTACTGAAAATACAAAAATTAGCTTGGCGTGGTGGTGCACGCCTGTAATCCCAGCTGCTGGGGAGACTGAGGCAGGAGAATCATTTGAACTAGGGAGGCAGAGGTTGCAGTGAGCTTAGATCATGCCACTGCACTCCAACCCGGGCAACAAGAGTGAAACTCCATCTTAAATAAATAAATAAATAGAAATTAGTTTTCACAAAGTAGTATCATTGAAAAAGAAATGAATTATGAAGTTGATTAAGTTATATGCTAGGCATAAGTCACTAGGATTTCAATACTGGCATTCACTCAGTATGTTAGGATGTTCCTAGATATGTACTTACCTAAGCAAACTGGTATCATTATTCAAAAATAAAATAGTCATAATGATAAAGAATATGACTACTTTTAGGACATCTTCTACCATCCCCTCAACATCATTCTTCCTTTAAACTGAAGATGATAGGAATTAAGACTGAATTTTTAAGATTTGAACAAGGATAGAAATAGGGAGATTAAAGGAGCCAAAAAAAAAAGAAAAGAAAAAGAAAGAAAGAAAAACAACAACACAGAATGATGTGGTAAGAAGTCTCAAAGCATGAGCTGGGAGAGAAGGCATATATAATGAGTTGCTTTTGGAGAAGGTAGGCAGTGTTAACCAAACAGCAGCTAGACGTACAACATTAATGGATGGACAAAGTCAACAACATTGGTCATAAAACATTTCCACATTATAAAATCTCAGGCAAGTCCTACTTTGAAAGAGATACTAATATAAAACCCAAGACTACAGGCTAACTTTAATCCAAATAGCCCTTAAGGATCAACATCAATTATACTGGAAACATGTACAGAAAGGTCTTATGATTCCCCACTCTAAAATGAAAAAAGAATCCCTTGCTTACATGCTATTTTTGAAAGTCAATTCAAGAAACTCCATCCAGTAAAAAATAATTGTGTATCTAAAGCCAAAACCCAACTTTGATATACTTAGTAAAAATTTCATAAACCTGAAACCTGACCATTTTGATTATAAGTCAAATTCTACAATTGCAAGAAGCACTGTCCCAAAAATGTAATAAGCAAAGGAATCACAGACTTTATACCTAGGGCTATGGAACTATAACATCAACTTTGTTCTGTTCCTAAAGAATCCATTGAGGAGTGACGGCAATTCCTCTGATTATGTCTTTACCCTGTCATCCATATCTTAGAGGCATTTTTTTATTCAAAATAAACAAAAGTTAAAGTAATCCTTAGAGATTCCCTGCAGTCCCCAGATAATATTAGAACTCAGTTTCTGCTTCAATATCCCATTAACTCCAAATTGGGAAAGACAGTGTAAAGTCATTTCCAAGGTCATCAAGAGATACTGTAGTTTAAGCTTTAAGAGTGAAGCTTCTAACAGCAGTCTGCATCACAAAAATGACCTAACTAGAGCCCACAACAGAAGGAAGAGCCTTTTCTTCTCCAATTTTCACAGTGATTTTGTTTCTTCCAGCAGAAAGGTCATTCTAGATGCTTTGACTTGCAGCAGTTCCCCAGACTAGCAACTAGGACCCTTTCCATGATTGACTTCTGACAAGGAGCAAATGAGCCACAGGCAAAGCACATAAGTCAGCAACCTTTTATAACCACTGTTCCCCAGAGAATATCAGTTTGGGTAAGGCCAACCAAAGACCTCCATGTCCACATTTACAAGGTCAACTCTCCCTAACTCAGTGCCTCCTTCCTTCTTTTAAAAGATGCTAGGCTGGCTTGCACCTTGCCTGGTAATTCCTGCAGTCAATGGCGCTCCCTTCAGGTGGGCTACACTAATACTATAACCACTCTGTGCCCTCTAAACCCATCATGCTTCAGCAGGTTGCTACCATTCGTCATCATTACCACATTTATTACCCTGTGCAAGGTAAGAACCATGAGACTGACATCCCTGCCAATCCCTGGAGGCAAGAGGATTTGCCCACTAGTCTGGGGCAGCTCTGCCTCACCTTCATGGCCTTTTCCCCTACAATGGAAATGTGTATTAGATTCCTTTCCCAAGATGCTAATGACATTCCTTTCCACCTCTTCTTCCAAAGATTATACTTCAGTCCCGCTATTCCAGGGTACTTCCAAGTGAGACCCCTGGCTCACTAGTAAAGCTCAGTTTTAGGTGACCTTGGATAACTAACAAGAAAATGGATAAATCTATTGCAATCCAGGCAAAGTGAACTTTGTTAAAAGTTCTAAAAAATGACTCTGGAGCAAGTCTTTCCATAATATGTTATTATCTATTAGAACTGTAAAAACTATTTAAGAATTTGTATACTTAGCACTTCACAAGGTACATATTTTTTCCAAACTTGAACAGCTACAAATTATAAGGCAGCACCTGGTTTACAGTTGTATGAACCAACTGGAAATAACTAAAAGGGAAAAAACATAGCAATTCTTGTGGAACTTCATTAGAACTTCAAAGCACAAAATGCATAGATTTATAGATTTACTTACAACACTGACTCTAGCAAGCTGAAACTATTTTAGCATAAACCAGTTGATGTTTATATTAAAAGAAATTCTTATTTCTATACTAGTAATTTCACAGTAATAGGAGTAGCAATAAATAAATAAATAATTTGTTTTATTTGACACAGATGACCTCTACTGACCAAAAGATGAATCCAAGCCGGGATTTAGCCTTATAGTTATCCAAACTTTATCTCAGAGACCTAACCAAAAAGCTATCCAGTCTAATCATTTTTAATCCTTCAATTGCATTCATAAAATCTCCAAATCTTACTGTGTTGCCAAGGTTAGTGCTATACACTTTCATTCAAATGAGTATCAAAAAATAATTCTTTAGACATTTCTCCAAAGAAGATATACAAATGGCCAATAAGTACATGAAAATATGCTCAACATTACTAATCATTAGCAAAATGAAAATTAAAAATACAGTGAAGTATTACCTCACACCCATTAAGGTGCCTATTATTAAAAAAAATAAATAAATGAAAAACAAGTGTTGATGAGAATATGGAGAAAATGAAACCCCTACAAACTGTTGGTAGGAATATAAAATGATATAGCCACTGTGGAAAACAATATGGCAATTTCAAAAAAAAATCAAAATATAATTACTATATGATCCAAAGATTCTATTCTGGGTGAATACTCAAAACAACTGAGCACAGGGTCTCAGAGAGATATCTGTATACCCATGTTCATAAGCAGCATTATACACAATAGCTGAAGATGAAAGCAACCCATGTCTATCAATAGATGAATGAATATGCAAAATGTGGGATACACATACAATGGAATATTATCCAGACTTTAAAAGGAAGGAAATTCTGAACCTTGAAAACATTATGCTCAGTTAAATAAGCCAGTCACAAAAAGAGAAATACTGAATAAATCCACCTACATGAGATACTTAGAGTAATCAAAATCAGACAGACAGACAGTAGGATGGTGGTTGTCAGAGTATGGTGGGAGAGTAAGATGGAGAAGTATTATGTAATGCACTGGTCCCCAACATTTTTGGCTCCAGGGACTGGTTTCATGGAAGACAGTTTTTCCAAGGGAGAAGGGGGGTGGGAGATGGTCTAGGGATGATTCAACCACATTACATTTATTGTGCACTTTATTTCTATTATTATTTCATTGTAATATACAGTGAAATAATTATACATCCCCATATGTAGAATCAGTGAGAGCCCTGAGCATGTTTTCATACAACTAGATGGTCCCTACTGGGGGGTGATGGGAGATAGTGATAGATCATCAGGCATTAGATTCTCATAAGAAACATGCAGTCTAGATCCCTCACATGGGCAGTTCACAATAGGGTTCACACACTTATGAGAATCAACTGCCACCTCTGATCTGATAGGGGGTAGCACTCAAGTGGTAATGTGAATGATGGGGAGTGACTGTAAACAGTGATGAAGCTTCGTTTGCTCATCTGCTGCTCACCTCCTGCTGTGCAGCCTGGTTCCCAACAGGTCACAGACCAGTACCAGTCCATGGCCCAGGGGCTGGCAGACCCCTGATGTAATGGATATAGAGACTCAGTTTTACAAGATGAAAAGAGTTATTGGAGACAGATAGTCGCAATGGTAGTACATTATGAATGTATGTATGTATGTATTTATTTATTTATTTTAGAGAAAGAAACTCTGTCACCCAGGCTGGGGTGTAGTAACATGATCTCTGCTCACTGCAGCCTCAACTTCCTGGGCTCAAATGATCCTACCACCACAGCCTCCCAAGTAGTTGGGACTACAGGCATGTGCTATCACACCCAGCTACTTTTTCTATTTCTCATAGACACAGGGTTTTGCTACATTGCCCAGGCTGGTCTCAAACTGCTGGACTCAAGTGATCCTCCTGCCTCAGCCTCCCAAAGTGCTGGGATTACAGGCGTGAGCCACCATGCCTGGCCATTATGAATGTATTTAATACCACTGAACTTAAAAATGATGACACTTAAAAGTGATTACAATGGCAAATTATATATGTATTTTAGCACTATAAAAAGTTGGAAAAAAAAGAGATAATTCTTAACCATCTGTGAGGAATCTTTAAAACTGTTTATTAAAAAAGAAAAAATAAAGGAAGAAGAGACACTAAATAGAATTTAATTCTGACAAACCAGAAAGAATAGGCTGGTGTTGTGAAAATAACAAAAATCTAGGAAGAAGCAGCCTATGTAAAATTCAAGTATTTAATTGCACACGAAAAATTAACCCTGGTCATATCAGGCATTCATATTCAAGTTTAAGAGTTTTGAAGTTTTTTATAATAGATCACAAAAAGTTCAGAGAAGATTCAGATATAAGCCAATGTCCAGAGATTGTAAAAAATAGTAATTTAAGCCCCAAAAGGTTGAAAAAAATCAAAACTTTATATACACAATCACCAAAAGAATAAAAGTGAGAGACCTCTAAATAAGCCAATATGGATGGTCAAAGAACTCTCTGAAGCACCCAAACTTTAAAAGGTGTGTTCAAAAGACAGATGGAAAATAATCACATGGCCAAAGCAAAATATGCAAAAGACTGGCAAATACTTTTTATTTTTTTGAGACAGGGTCTCACTCTGTAGCACAGGCTGTAGAGTGCAGTGGCACAATCATAGCTTTATCTCCTGGGTTCAAACTATCCTTCTGCCTCAGCCTCCTGAACAGCTAGAACTACAGGTATGCATCACCATGTTCAGCTTCACAAATACTTATAAAAGAATATTTGGAAGGTAAAGGCCCAAAATGAGCTAAGGTTCATGAAAAATATGGAGGGCAATAGTAAGAGCTCTTCTTAGAGGCATAAAAAGTAGGGCAAATAAGGGTGTGGTAATACTTTTAAAAATAAAGCTAGGTAAGAGGAGAGGTATACTTTATTTTTATTTTTTTGAGACAGGGTCTGTCTCTGTCACCCAGACTGGAGTGCAGTGGCACGATCTAGGCTCACCCCAACCTCTGCCTCCCAGGCTCAAGCAATTCTCCTGCCTCAGCCTCCCAAGTAGCTGGGGTTATAGGCACATGCCCCTATTGTCTGGCTAATTTTTGTCTTTTTAGTAGAGACAGAGTTTCACCATGTTGGTCCGGTTGGTCTTGGACTCCTGACCTCAAATGATCCAACTGCCTTGGCCTCCCAAAGTGCTGGAATTGCAGGCTTGAGTCAATGCGCCCAGCCCTGAGAGGTATACTTTAGCTAGTCAGTGATAGCCTTTCTGAGAAGGTGACATTTGAACACAGACCTGAATTAAATGAGGGTGCAAGCCATGGGAGAAAGACCCTGCAAGCTGAGGCAATAGCAAATGCAAAGGCCCTGAGTTGGCAGGTTACCTACGTGAGAAACACCAAGACTATTAGGGCTAGAATGGAGGGAACAAGGGAAAGAGCAACAAGAAATAAGTGGAAAGATCTGATTCATACTATGAAAGTGTTACTCTGGCTACTGCAGAATAGAGACTATTGAGGGACAAGCATGAAGGTAGACAGATCTGCTAGGAGGCTACAAGTTCAGGACAAGAATGAACCTTCATTTCTAAATCAGTTTGAATCCCCAAGTCTATATAAACTACACTTCAGAGTACTGGAAAAATGTACAGATGTATGGTTCATACAACCATCTTCAATAATTTTTAACAACTTAAAAAAACAAGAGTGGTGCCAGAAGCCTGGAGTTAAATGTTTTTCTGGTCGGCATGGTGGCTCATGCCTGTAATCCCAGCACTTTGGGAGGCTAAGGCGGGAGGATCACGAGGTCAGGAGTTCGAGACCAGCCTAGCCAACATCGAGAAACCCTGTCTCTACTAAAAATACAAAAATTAGCTGGGTGTGGTGGTACATGCCTGTAGTCCCAGCTACTCGGGAGGCCGAGGGAGGATAATCACTTGAACTAAGGAGAATGAGATTGCAGTGAGCCAAGATTGTGCCAATGCACTCCAGCCTGGTGACAGAGCAAGACTCTGTCTCAAAAAAAAAAAAAAATGTTTTTCTAAGTTTTCACAAATGGAGAAAAGGAAAGGCAGATTTCATATATTAAGAGTCAAAACAAGCCCCACTGGCTTTATTTCCTCTAAGAAAGCTTTAACTGTCTCCAATTTCTTCATATTTTCTTACAGTCCCTATTCCTATTCACACCTGATTTTTCAGTTACAAGTATAACATAGACATGTTTGTATTGCCTAATTATTTTAGATTTTACTATAATATAGACATTTGCTGTGTTGTGACTCTGGCATCATTTTTTAAATAACTATAAATTGGTTTGGGTGGGGTGGCTCACACCTGTAATCCCAGCACTTTGGGAGGCCCAGGCAGGTGGATCACGAGGTCAGGAGTTCGAGATCAGCCTTGCCAATATGGTGAACTCCTGTCTCTACTAAAAATACAAAAATTAGCGGAGTGTGGTGGTGCACACCTGTAGTCCCAACTACTCAGGAGGCTGAGGCAGGAGAATTGCTTGAACCCAGAAGGCGGAAGTTGCATTGAGCCGAGATAGCACCAGACTCCAGCCTGGGCAAAAGAGCAAGACTCTGTCTAAGAATAAAAAAAAAAAGACCAGGTGCGGTGGCTCACACCTGTAATCCCAGCACTTTGGGAGGCTGAGGTGGGCAGATTGCCAAGTCCGGAGTTCGAGACCAGCCTGAACAACATGGTGAGACCCCATCTCTACTGAAAATACAAAAATTAGCTGGATGTAGTGGTGCTTGCCTGCAACCCCAGCTACTAAGGAGGCTGAGGCAGGAGAATCACTTGAACCTGAGAGACAGAGGTTGCAGTGAGCCAAGATTGTACCACTGCACTCCAGCCTGGGCAACAGAGAGAGACTCCATCTGAAAAAAACAAAAACAAAAACAAAAAAACACCCTAGAAATGAAAGGCAACAAGGAGACAAACTGGTAGACGCATAAAATTTTCAGGATACTTTTTCTTATTTCATGAACTATATTCATAATATTACTTAAAATACAAATCAACACCAGTTACTTTTAGGTTGTAATAAGTAATACCAGGAAAATTATAAAATAGAACATTTCTTTTTCTTTTTTTCTCTCTCTCTTTTTTTTTTTTTTTTTTTGAGACAAGGTCTAGCTCTGTCACCCAGGGTGGAATACAGTGGTGCCATCTTGGCTCACTGCAAGCTCCACCTCCCAGATCCTCACACCTCTACCTCCTGAGTAGCTGGGACTACACTGGCCTATTTTTTGTTTATTTTTTTTTGGTAGAGATGGGGTTTCACCAGGTTGCCCAGGCTGGTCTCAAACTCCTGGGCTCAAGCAATCCACCCACCTTAGCCTCCCAAAGTGCTGAGATTACAGACATGAGCCACAGTGACCAACCTGAAATAGAACTTTTCTTATCAGGTGCAAATAACATTTTAACAGAAATGGAATGTCAGAAATCCCAGAACCCTTTCACAAAGATGGCTAGAGTTGATATTTATTTTTATTCTATAAATTCTAGAGAAGGACTTTATTTCTCTAGGCATATATTTCACAAACTGGCTATGATAAAATATAAAACTAGAAAGAAAAGAGGGAGAGTAAGAGTTATTTGAGGCTACCTGATATTTCTACTTTTGATGATACTAATTCATCATAGTCAAGAACACAACTCTTTATTACCTTGCAGTGGTAGAAAAATGTGTTACATCTTCCAAATTTCCTTAGGCCAATCAGTTTGCATTAAAACCCTAAATAAATACTGCCTTCTTTCTCCTCTTCTACGGTAACGGATGCCATTAAATTTCAGTTTTGTGACGTTATGGTTGAGACAACCTTGCAATCAATAATGGTTTTACATACCAAGGAACTAAAATAAATCATTTGAAATTGAAAAACAATATAAGTGACAGATAATTCTTGTTAAAAGGGCTGTGTAGGTTCACACTTTGAGGCCACACACCCCAACACATACGCACTCCTGCACCATTCACACGATGATAATAGATAAAAAAAATTTTAAATTTTTCTTAAAAAAAAGAAAATTATAGCTGCCATATTAGATAGGGTTCAGTTGCAGGTATTAAAAAACCTCTAATATTTTAAATAGGATCAGATTTAATATTTATGTGCTAACACTTAGATGCTAACAAATTAAATGGAAGGGTTGGAGGAGGAGGTTATATACTAGATCTTAAAGAATGTAACTCAGAATCCACACAGAACTGGCCTGCCAAAGGAACTGCCACCTCTGCCACTATCAGAAAGCTGAGGAAGCAAGGCACTACTGTGCCAAGTGCTGGCCACAGGATCACACTTCCTTAGCCACAGTCCAGGAATTAGGTAGCCACCAGTATGATTGCTGTCTCCCAGAACATACTGCCTTAGCTTCAGTTAGATCAATAAGCTCTCACCAGAATTGCTGGCTCTAAGGAACAGCCCACGGCTACAATGTGGGGATTAGAGACACTGTAAACTTCAAACCACTGGATCTGCATCAGCAAAATGAATGCTATGTGCCCTATCATCCTCTCCCCATTGACTCCAGTCCCTGTAGTACAGGAAAGCATACCAGATGGAGGTTGAAACAGATGCTAAATTAGCCCATCTACCATATATGCCATAGCCAACAATATGAATTATAGAATAGAAATTATTTATAATAAATACTTCCAAGGACTATAAATGAAACAGAAACAGAAAGCAGTCAGTGAAGGCGAATGGGTTCCATGTCTGGAAGCAAGCAAAGATGGTTAGGAGTTCAGCTTCTGTAGGTTAATGAGAATTTTCTTTTTTGAGACAGAGTCTCACTCTGTTGCCCCAGCTGGAGTGCAGTAGCTCGATCTCGGCTCACTGCAACCTCTGCCTCCCAGGTCCAAACGATTCTCCTGCTTCAGCCTTCTGAGTAGCTGGGATTGCAGGCATGTACCGCCACACCCGGCTAGTTTTTGTATTTTTAGTAGAGACGGGGGTTTCACTATGTTGGTCCCACGGGTCTTGAACTCCTGATCCAGTGATCCGCCTGCCTCGGCCTCCCAAAGTGTTGGGAGTACAGGCATGAGACACCACATCCAGCCAGTTAATGAGAATTTAAAGTGTCTCACTTAAGGCAGGAGACTGAGGCCAGGCACGTTGCTTAAAACCAGGAAATAGGCAGCACTCCAGAAGTGAGATTGTAAAAAGCAGTTATGTCAAACTGTACAATAACAGGCAGGAGGTACCAAAATCTAAACGAGCCACTTGCTAGCTCAGTGGCTACATATGTACTATTTACCATTATCACAATGATTAGAAATCTGAGTTGCCTACAGGAACCAGATGGGAGCAACCACAAAACTGATAGGCTGGGTAGGATATGATGATATTGGTTAACAACTGTCATTCAAGTTAAGCTTTCAAACCAAAAATTCAAATATATTTTAAAAAACACCACGATTACCAATCAAATCAACTATTTGGTAAATGAATTCACTCAAGACAAAATGAAAACAATAAAACAATCTGAAAATGACCTTAAATGTTTAGAATCCTCAAAGATAAAAAGGAAAATAGCCATAAAACATAGAGATTCAAAGTCCAATCTCAGTACCAATCAGGATAAACATAAATAAATCACATATATAGTGAAAATGCAGAATATCAAAGTGCCATAAAGAAATATTACCTACCAAAAAACAACAATTAGACAGCAAACACTTCATCAGCAATAATGGATGCCGGGAAGATAATGGAGTTATAAGTTCAAAATGTTAGAAGAAAAGAAATGAAAAAGCCACAATTCCATGCCCAGCTAAGCAATCATAAAGAATGAAGGCAAAATAAAAACATATTAAAACCTACAATGACTATGTTCCACTAATAGACTCTTAGTAAAGAACTGATATATTGCAGTTCTTTATAACAAAATACATTATCAAATGCAGCCAATTACTGATTATAAATAAATTGTGATTAAAAGTGATTATGATGAAAAGAGAAGTGGCAACATGGATGAACCCTGAAAACATTATGCTAAATGAAAGAAGCCAGAAACAAAACCAAACATTTTATCATTTCATTTACATCAAATGTTTAGAATAGACAAATCTAGAGACAGAAAGTAGATTAGTGGTTGCCTGGGACTGGGGTGACAGAGAAGAGATGGGGAGTAGGCCAGGATTTCTTTTAAGGGGGACAAAAAAGTGTTGTAAAATTAGATCGTGGCAATGGTTGCACAACTCTGAATATACTAAAAAAATTGACTTGCACACTTTAAATGGGTGAATTGTATAGTACATGTATTATATCTCAATAAAGCCATTTTAAAAGTGGAACTAGAGAGGAAAAGGGGATGTTCAAATACACTAAGATCCTTTAAAATTTTGATAGAAATTTTTGTAATTATTTATGAATGTTCAAAACTTAGAAATAACCATTACAAGAACAAAAACACCATCTATAGCTCCCCCTTGCTCTACATACCCCCCGCCCCCCACCACACACACACACACACACACACACACACACACACACACACACACACACTTTCTCTCATCTACTAAAAGACAGAGTCTATGAGACTAGGTTAAAAAAAATCTTATTGAGAAGCCAGAACAGAAAAAGAAATCATAAAAATAAATTTTTTTGATCCAACTAAACACTGCTTATGAGACATGTCTAAGATAAAATGATGTAGAAAGTTTGAAAATAGACAGTGAAAAATATATCAGGAAGGTGCAAAAGAAAGCTGGTACAACAACATTAACAGACAAAATAGAATTTAAGATAAAAAACAAAATTGGAATAAAAAAAAGACATTACAGGCCAGGCGTGATGGCTCATGCTGTAATTCCAGCACTTTGGGAGGCAGAAGTGGGAAGATCACTTAAGCCCAGGAGTTGGAGACCAGCCTGGGCAACAAAGCAAGACCCTGTCTCTATTTAAAAAAAAAAAAAAAAGACATTACATAATGATAAAAAGGAATACACTTCAAAGAAGGATAATGAATGTATACAATTAATAATATAAGCTCTCAAATGCATATGAAGCAATGGCAGATACAATTAATAAGGAGAGACTGACAAAACTACAGTCATAATGGGAGACTTATGTCTGTTAATACTCTGTTACCAGAAACTGAGACTAAATGGACAAAAATTCCCCAACAATATAGGTAATTTGAACACAATAGCAATTCTGATCTTATACATATACATGTGTGCATCTAAATATATATACATATACAGTACATGTCTGTGTGTATATACCACATACATATATGTATATATATACACACACAGATATAAAACTGTGCTAAACACAAAAAGAATATACAGTGGTTTTAAGCACATAAGACATTTATAAAAAATTACTATTGTCTCAAATGTAGTATCAACTAATTTCTAAGAATAAATAATATGCTAATCACATTACACACAATGCTAATAATTAGAAATCAATAATAAAAAGCAAACAGAAATAATCATATATAAAAAAATGTTCTAAAAAAACTCATAGGGAGGAGTCTAAATAGATATTATGAAATACTAAAACTAAACAATAAAATTACCATATTAAAAACTTTGTAAAAATACAACTAAAAGCGTAAAGAGGGATAGTCAAGAATAGAATAAACATGTCTGTTATCACCACTTCTAAACAACATTGTTTTGGAGGGCCCAGACAACACAATAAAGCAAGAATAAAAATACAAAGTATAAGAATTAAAAAAGAAATATGAAAAATGTAATTATTTGCATGCTATCATTACTCTCAAAAAAAATCTAAGAGAGGCCAAGCATGGTGACTCATTCCTACAATCCTAGCAATTTAGGAGGCTGAGGCGGGTGGATCACTTGAGCTCAAGAGTTGGAGACCAGCCTGGGCAACACGGCAAAACCACAACTCTACAAAAAAAGAAAAAAAAAAATTAGCTGGGCGTAGTGCCATGTGCCTGTGGTCCCAGCTACTCAGGAGGCTGAGGTGGGAAGGTCACTTGGGCCTAGGAGGTCAAGGCTGCAATGAGCCAAGATCACATCACTGCACTCTAGCCCGGGTGACAGAGTGAGACCTTGTCTCAAAAAAAAAAAAAAAAAAATCCAAGAGAATTTACAACTAAAATTAATAAAGAGGATTCAGCAAGGTTGCTGGATATAAGATCAACTTGCAAAAACTGACAGTATTCTCTTATATACCAGTAATAACCAACTTAGAAAATGTAATTTAAAAAAGAAAATTACAATAGCAATAAACTGTGGGAAAAAAAAATCCTACAAAATATGTGTAAAACTCTGCCAGATGAAAGTGTAAAATTATATTAAAACCCCCCAAAAATAACATGGAGAAATATATTATGTTCACAAATATGAATACCTGATGGAATAACCACATCAATTCTCCTCAAATTATGCCATAAAAATAAAAATCAACATTCTATAGGGAATTTTTACAGAACTTGACAAGTTCATTGTAAAGTTGACATGGAAGAATAAATAGCCAAGACAATTTGAAAGAAAATGAAAAAGTAGTTAAAAGAGCATGATACGAGTCCAGGGGTAGACAAACAGATCAACGGACAGGACAGAGAATCAGAAACACTCAAGTACATACAGAGAAATTTGGTAATAGACAATGGTGGCATTACAAATCAAGGCGGAATTAGACTATTCAATAAAAGGAGATAGGATTAGCTATGCACAAGACAAATTAAATCACAATCATGTAACAAAATAAAAATGATGGAAACAAAAAAGAGAACTCTAAATGTGAAAAGCAAAACTATAGAACATTCCAAAGGAATTGTAACATTGTGGTTCCTTTGACTTTTACTTGATACAATTTCTAGGCTCTAAACAATCCTATTTGTTCTCCTGAAGGGCACTCTGTACCCAGAACTGAATTCTCCTTGTAATTTGGAAGCTGCAGAGTAGTGTGAGCATCACTTTCCAAGTGCTGTTATCAGATTTCTGGTGACACAACCTACCTCAGATCACACTAGCTTTACTTAATCATTACAAAATTGGAATGATAAACACTGCACTTCCCATCTATTTAACAGCTAACAGCTACCTAACCTCTCACATCCTAGGCTTATTTGTACAGGGCTTTTTGTCTCCTCCATGAGTAAGGCCTTATTCTTACATCTACTTATTGCTACCATTAAATTAGGCCTGTTGTCCTTGTCTGTGGCCTTTTCCATAATCTCCTTATGTCATCAAATGTATTCATTATCCCATCCTGCACTATATCATTCACAAAATCAATAATCCTACCTTCTATAGAAGGCTTCACCCAAAGAACTGATTTAAAATGTTGATCAAGAAGTTTTACACAGAGAACCCTAAAGACACAACAGAAAATTTCCTCTTAATTAATACTAACCACTTAATTATATTAGCAATCAGTCCATATTTTTCCATCTGACCATCAAAACCCTTATAAGACAAGGTCAAATGTCCTGCTCAGTTTTGGTTTGGCTTTGCTTGTTGCATTTCCATGATCTCCAATCGACTAAACCTTTCAAAGAAGTGAAATAGAAGTGAGATAAGTCTGGCATCACGTGATTTTAGTAAACACATAGTAGCATCAAACCACTTGTACATCTTCTCTTAGATGCTCACAAGCCACTCAATAATTTTTAAGTAAATTCTGAAAAATCAACACAAATTACAGAAGAGACCAAATTATAGAGACTCCACACATTGATAACATAATTATTATAGTTTCTATGAGGAACATGTAATTATTTTTAAAGTATGTCCACAATACACAGGCCAGAAAACTTCTTTAAAATCTGTCATTCACAAAAAAAGAACTGGTAATCCTAAGAAGTGGACAGGAATATGGGGAGGGTGATAAATGTAAAAGGATAACAGAGCTCAAAAACATTGAGCTTTGGGTGGACAGGAATATGGGGAGGGTGATAAATGTAAAAGGATAACAGAGCTCAAAAACATTACTTTGATAGTTTAAGAGAAGGCAGACAGCTATACAACTGGGCAAATACTGTACTTCCTTGCAAAAGAAGACTAAATGTGTTCAAAATCCAGACAAGTTATAAAACTCAGCTCCCAAGAAAACATGGGGTACCTATCCCACCTAATCACAAAGGATGTATCAGACACAGTACACCCCAAACACTGAAAATAGAGAGTAGAAAATATTCTGCTACCTTCATGCGGCCTGCTTTGAAACTGTTCCTCATTTGATCTTCCTAGTGAATTCACACATGAGCACCTAAGAGACTTCTATTTGGTTCTCTCAATGTTCCTCAAACACAAATTGTTCACTTGGGGACTAAGAAACCAGCTATCTACAAAGATATCTAACCAAAAATTTTCACTGACGATAAAGAACTATGAGATGGGATAAGCATTTTGCTACTTAAGGCATCTTTCCAAGGGTTCCATTTATAAGCAAGGTATTATGAGCATTTAACCATGAAAACCCATTCTGGAGACAAAGAAACGTATTATTTCCCAAAAAACTATAACAGTGGTATCAGAATGCATTACTAGATAGTAGAAAGTATTATCTTTCCGTGAAGCTCTATTTCTTGATTGTAAAAGAGAAATGGAAATATACAACACTTAAAAGCTAAAAACAGGCCGGGCACAATGGCCCAAGCCTGTAATTCCAGCAGTTTGGTAGGCCAAGATGGGTGGATCACTTGAGGTCAGGAATTCAAGACCAGCCTGACCAACATGGTGAAACCCCATATCTACTAAAAAAATACAAAATTACCTAGGCATGGTGGTACATGCCTGTAATCCCAGCTACTTGGGAGGCTAAGGCAGGAGAATCACTTGAACTTGGAGGGCGGAGGTTGCGGTGAACCAAGACCATGCCATTGCACTCCAGCCTGGGCAACAAGAGTGAAACTATGTCTCAAAAAGAAAAAAAAGAAAAGAAAAAGGCTAAAAACATGCCAGATACTCTGCATAACTGTGAAACTCCCTGAGAACCTTTCAGTGTCCAAAAAAGTGGCATTCAATAATTTTTAAACTTTATCTGCTGTCTGCCAGTGTTCTTCATACTTCATTATAGGATTTCCTTCTCGTCTGCTTTTTTTCTAGCATAGCTTCTGCTTAAAAACAAAAGTGAGTTGAGGATATTTATAGAGTAGGTATTATTATTTCGAGACTGAGTCTCACTCTGTTGCCTAGGCTGGAGTGCAATGGCATGGTCTTGGCTCACTGCAACCTCCACGCCCCAGGTTCAAGCGATTCTCCTGCCTCAGGCCTCCCGAGTAGCTGGGATTACAGGTGCCTGCTATCACACCCAGCTACTTTTGGTAGAGATGGGGTTTCACCATGTTGGCCAGGCTGGTCTCTAACTCCTGACCTTGTGATCTGTCCTCCTCGTCCTTCCAAAATGCCGAGATTACAGGCGTGAGGCACTATGCCCAGCTAGAGTAGTATTTTAAGTATTTCTTCATCTTTTTAGTTAAAGACCCATCTGGAAAAGGAATTTGCAAGTAAGTAAGGCCAATTCAGCCTCCAATACTTTATCAGCTTGTGGTTTGACTGTTCCCTCTTATCTCTTGTCCACTAGGTGACAGCTAGGCATGGATAGTGGGTAGAGCCAAGGACACAGTGAATCAGTGAGTAGAAAAGGGAGTGTGCTCAGGAGTTTCCACTTACTTCATTCACAGGACTCCATGTGATACAGGAGTTTAAGGTATAGAGGATCTTGGGCCCAGAGGACTTTGTATTTCAAGGGACCCAAAGGATCCGAGACTACACACAACTTCTCTTTCCAGGGGCATCCTGAGGCAAAGGGTTTCTGTGGACTAGCTTGAAAACCTCATCATAATTTAGAGTATTACATCTATTTAAAACACATCTTCCCATACTCAACTGACATTTGAACACTTGCATAATTTATAAATATGCCATTGTTATACTTAAGGCTTTCCATTCATTTTCTCAAAAACAAAATCCTTCTAGAAGAGGGAAATTGAAACAAAGTGAGTCAAGTCCATACAACATACAAGCATTTTAAAATGTGAGAAGATGAGGAAGCCTGTGCTTGTTCCCTTTCTGTAGGAGGCTGTAAAGAAAGCTGGTCCCAAGTGCAGAGCTGGTATGTGGGATAGGAGAAGAAAGAGTCCTGACTAAAACCCGGCCAGAGTCCAGTATCATAGAGTTACTAATGAATTTTCCTGATAAAGTGTTCTGGAAGCAGAATGCTCTTATCCTTTTCAGTTTACTAAAATTTAAAATTAAAATTTTAAACTGAAGTAGAATCCCAGGGAGTTATATAAACTACAGCAGTCTATTTCTGTTTTTGCTCCTGATGCTGCTTGACAGACCTACCTATAAAGGCTTCTGCAAACATTTGTCCTGAGGTCCCAATGCCCCAGGCCATCAGGGAGCTGGCAAGATAGCAAAACTGCACAGAACTGAATGCACCAGCTACTCATTTCAGTCCAAAACAAGAATGGGAAATGTCTTTTATGCCACCATCAACTTAATGTGCCTGTTAACACAACCACTTAAAATCCTGCATTTCTTTAAAAACTCACTATTTCAAGTGAGGTATTACTTTTTACTATTATATTTGCTTGAACAGTTGTTTCATAAATGCAGTTTTGTCATACCAGTGAAACTGACAGGGATTAATTACTGGTATCATTAACAAAGTTTAGGGGGAAAGGATTTGAGGTTCTTAAAACAAGGTTTGGCAGGAAAAATTAAATGGAAACTTAGATTAAACATGCATTTCAAAACACAAAATTTGGGAGTAAAATCCATTTTGGTGTAAAACTCATTTTGAACAGGACTCCAACTCTAAGAAACCTAACCTTAGAAGTTGCTACTTGGAGTCGGGAATTTGTTAGCATATTATTCACAGTTACAATTCTGATTGCACATTTGCAGTCCAATGTAGTTTGATAAGTAGTAGGAACACATGGCTACCAAGAATAATTCTACTGAACTGAATGAAATCCTTAATGAAAGTTCAAGATTTAATACAGGTAATTTAGTGAGCATTATTTGACCACTAATGTAACTGACTCGTTCATTCTAATCACTTTTATTAGAAGAAAAACACATCATAGTAAAGAAGTTTACCATATGGAAATGATAAATTAAACTTTATGCTCTATTAGCATGCAGAAAATTAATACATTACATTTTTGCATAGTAGAATGGATTTGAACTATCACTTTAAACTTTTTTTTAAATTTAATTTTAAATTCCAGGATCCATGTGCTGGGCGTGCAGGTTACATAGGTAAATGTGTGCCATGGTGATTTGCTACTCCTATCAACCCATCACCTAGGTATTAAGTCCTGCGTGCACTAGCTATTTATCCTAATGCTCTCCCTCTCCTTGCCACCCCACAACAGGCCCCAGTGTGTGTTGTTCCCCTCCCTGTGTCCATGTGTTCTCATTGTTCAGTTCCCACTTATAAGTGAGAACATGCGATGTTCAGTTTTCTGTTTCTGTGTTACTTTGCAGAGGATAATGGCTTCCAGCTCCATCCATGTCCCTGCAAAGGGCAGGATCTCCATCCTTTTTATGGCTGCATAGTATACCATGGTGTATATGTACCACATTTTCTTTATCCAGTCTATCAGTGATGGGCATTTGGGTTGATTCCATGTCTTTGCTATTGTGAACACTGCTGCAATGAACATATGTGTGTATGTATCTTTATAATAAAAGGATTTATATTCCTTTGGGTATGTATCCAGTAATGAGATTGCTGGGTCAAATGCTATTTCTGGCTCTAGGTCTTTGAGGAATCATCACCCTGTATTCCGCAATGGTTAAACTAATTTACATTCCCACCAAGAGTGTAAAAGCATTCCTATTTCTCCACAGCCTTGCCAGCATCTTTTGTTTGACTTTTTAGTAATCGCTATTCTGACTGCTGTGAGATGGTATCTCATTGTGGCTTTGATTTGCATTTCTCTAATGATCAGTGATGTTGAGCTTTTTTTGTATGTTTGTTGGCTGCATAAATGTCTTTTAGGAAGTATCTGTTCATTCCCTTTGCCCACTCTTTAATGGGTATGTTTGATTTTTCTTGTAAATTTGTTTAAGTTCCTTGTAGATTCTGGATATTAGACCTCTGTCAGATGGACAGATTACAAAAACTTTCTCCCATTCTGTAGGCTGTCTGTTCACTTTGATGGATAGTTTCTTGTGCTGTGCAGAAACGCTTTAGTTTAATTAGATCTTGTTTGTCAATTTTTGCTTTTGTTGTAATTGCTTTTGATGTTTTTGTCATGAAATCTTTGCCTGTGCCTATGTCCTGAATGGTATTGCCTAGATTTTATTCTAGAGTTTTTACAGTTTTGGGTTTTACATTTAAGTCTTTAATTCATCTTGAGTTAATTTTTGTATAAAGTCTGAGGATGGGGTGCAGTTTCAATTTTCTGCACATGGCTAGCCAGTTTTCCCAGCACCATTTATTAAATAGGGAATCCTTTCTCCATTGCTTGTTTTTGTCATGTTTGTCAAAGATCAGATGGTAGTGGATGATATGCAGTCTTATATCTGAGATCTCTATTCTATTCCATTAGTATTCTGTTTACATAATAGTACCATGCTGTTTTGGTTACTGTAGCCTTGTAGTATAGTTTGAAATTGGGTAGCATGATGCCTCCAGCTTTGTTCTTTTTGCTTAAAATTTTCTTCACTATATGGGTTTTTTGTTTGTTTCATATAAATTTTAAAGTAGTTTTTTTCTAATTCTCTGAAGAATGTCAATGGTAGTTTAATGGAAATAGCATTGCATCTGTAAATCACTTTGGGCAGTATGGCCATTAAATTGTAAGCATTTTGTCTTTTAACATGACTTAGAAAACAGGTGTTAGAAACAGACCAGTACAGGAAAGGATTCTGGTAAGATAACAGAGTAAGAAGTACCAGGAATCTGTTGCCGCACCTAGACAACAATCTGTCTGATGTAACTATTTTGGAACTCTGGAGTGTACTGAAGGCTTCCAACTTCCAGAGGAAGGCTTGGATGGTAAAGTGTGGTTAATTTTGATCAATTTCAGCTGTTAGCACAGTAGCAGCTGCCCATTCCCCACCCACAGCCCTGTGGCCGACAGCTGTGCACCTACTCCTGGAGCAGCTTGCACGTAGCTTGCAGGAGCCAGGGTGAGCAAAAACGACGTTGTTCTCCAAATATCATTGATCTGTGCTACGACTGCTGATTGGTGCTTCTGACCACAATATCTGTTATGACATTATAGATTTAGTGTGCCCATTAACACTTAAACACTTAAAATCTAGCATTTCTTTAATCCAGCATTTCTTCACCAGCTGAAGTGACTTCCAGGGTACTTAATGGGCTCCCATCCTTTTTTGTTTCCCTCCCTTCATTTTTCTCTTTTTTCCCCTTTTGGAAGTTGATACTAAAGACTAGGACATTCAAAAGTAACTGCACATGCCCGCAGCTTAGAAAATGGCCGTACACGTCAATGGAAAAATACAGGCCCAGAAAAGAGATAAGAATGCTGCAAGTTTCTATCTCAGGCTGATTCTTGGCACAGGGACAGCCTACAACTATCAAAACAAAACAATAACAAAAAAAAATACCAAATCATGAGGAAGGGGCTGATTTCCCAAGTTATTACATTATGAATTCAAGTGTTCAGTTTTCAACAAAAAATCATAAGGCATACCAAAAAACCAGGAAAGTATGGTACATTCAAAGGAAAAAAAAAAACAAAAGAAATTGGATAGGAGTGGTGGCTCATGCCTATAATCCCAGCACTTTGGGTGGTCAAGGCAGGCAGACTGCCTGAGTCCAGGAGTTTGAGATCAAACTGGGCAACATGGCAAAACCTCATCTCTACAAAAAATATGAAAAATTAGCAAAGTATGCACCTGTAGTCCCAGCTACTTGGGAGGCTTAGGTGGGAGAATCACCTGAGCCTGGGAGGGTGAGGCTGCAGTGAGCCAAGATCACGCCACTGCACTCCAGCCTGGGCAACCAGTGTCAGACAAGAAAGGGAAAGGGGGAAGGGGAAAGGGGAAAAGGTGGTGGGGGGGGAGGGGGGGAAGGAAGTGTCCCTGAAAAAGACCTGAGGGTAGATCTCCTAGACAAAGACTTTAAAACAACTGACTCACAGATGCTCAAAGAACTAAAGGAAGATGTGGAGGAAGTCAAGAAAATTATGTATGGCCAAAACGGAATTATCAATAAAGAAATAAAAAACCTGAAGAGACAATTTTTTAAAGTTCTGGAGCTGCAAAGTACAAAAAGTACAACTGAATTTTTAACATTCACTAGAGAGATTCAAAGGCAGATTTGAACAGGTAGAAAAAATAAGCAGTCAACTTGAAGATACGAGAATGGAAATCATGGAACCTAAGGAAGAGAAAGAAAAAAGGTTGAAGAAAAATGGACAGGGACATGTGGACATGTGGGACACCATGCACACAGCTTGCAGGGTCAAGCAGACTAACTTAGGCATTATGGGAGTCCTACAGAAGATGAGAGAGAGAAAGGAGCAGAGAAACTATTTGAAGAAATAATGACTGAAAATTTTTCACATTTGATGTAAGACATGAATATAAACAAGCAAGAAGCTCAATACATCATAAACTTCCAAAAGCTAAAAACAGAGAAAATCTTGAAAGCAGCAAGAGAAGCAACTCGTCACAAACAAGGAATCCTCAATAAGATTATCAGCAAGCTTCTCATTAGAAACTTTGCAAGCCAGAGGCCAGGTGTGGTAGCTCACACCTGTAATCCCAGCACTTTAGGAGGCTAAGGTGAGTGGATCACCTCAGGTCAGGAGTTCAAGACCAGCTCAATCAACATGACAAAACCCTGTCTCTACTAAATATAAAAAATTAGCCAGGCATGGTGGTGCATGCCTGTAACCCCAGCTACTCAGGAGGCTGCAGCAGGAAAATGGATTGAACCTGGGAGGTGGAGGTTGCAGTGAGGCCAGATCGTGCCACTGCAATCCAGCATGGGCAACAAGAACAAAACTCCATCTCAAAAAAAAAAAAAAAGGAAAAGAAACTTTGCAAGCCAGAAGGCACTGGGCTGATATATTCAAAGTGCTACAAGAAAAAAAACGACTGTCAATCAAGAATTCTATATTCTGGCAAAACTGTCATTCGAAAGTTAGAAAAGTAATAGTATAGCATTGTACTATTACAATAACAGTATCTTAATCTGGAAATTAAGACAAACAAAGTAAGACAAACAAAAGGTAAGGATGTTAATATTAAGACTTGCCCTGGGCTGGGCACAGTGGCTCACACGTGTAATCCCAGTACTTTGAGAGGCCGAGGCAGGCGGATCACCAGGTCAGATCGAGACCATCCTGGCCAACATGGTGAAACCCCATCTCTACTAAAATGCAAAAAAATTAGCTTGGCGTGGTGGTGCGTGCCTGTAGTCCCAGCTACTCAGGAGGCTGAGGCAGGGTAATCCCTTGAACCCAGGTGGCAGATGATGCTGTGAGCCAAGATTGTGCAACTGCACTAGAGCCTGGGCAACAGAGAAGACTCCATCTCAAAAAAAAAAAAAAAAAAAAAAAAAAAAAAAAAAAAGACTTGCCCTGAAAGAAATGCTCAAGGGAGTCCTATGAAGAAATGAAAGGACACTAGACAGTAACTCAAAAAACAGACAGTAATAAAGTTTTAATAAAGTGCTAAATAAAGGTAAAGGGCTGGGTGGACTTGCTCGTACCTGTAATGCCAGTATGTCAGGAGGCCAAGGCTGGCAGATCACTTGAGGTCAAGAGTTTGAGACCAACATGGCAAAACTCTGTCTCTACTAAAAATACAAAAATTAACTGGACATGGTGGTACACACCTGTAATACCTTGGGCTGAGGCACAAGTATCACTTTAACCTGGGAGGCGGAAGTTGCAGTGAGCTGAGATTGCACCACTGCACTCTAGCCTGCATGACAGCGTGAGAGTCTGTCTAAAAAAAATGAGAAGTAAATAAATGAAGGTACAGGCATACCTTGTTTTATTACGCTTTGCTTTATTGTGTGTGTGTGTTTTCTTTTTTTTAACAAATTGAAGGTCTGTGGCAACCCTGTGTCAACCAAGTCCATCAGTGCTATTTTTCCAACAGCATGTGCTTTGTGTCTCTGTGTAAGCCTTTTTAGCAATAAAATATTTTTAATTATAGTAGGTATATTTTTAAAGACATAATGCTATTGCACACTTAGTAGACTATAGTATAGCATAAACATAACTCTTTTATGCACTGGGATACCAAAAAATTTGTGACTCACTTTATTCCCATATTTGGTTTATATCAGTGGTCTAGGACCAAATCCACAATATCTTCAAGGTACACCTATAAATACCTGGGCAATTATAAAAGCTAGTATTATTTTAACAATGATTTGTAACTACAGTTTTTGTTTTCTCCATGACTTAAGAGACTTACACATTTTTAAAAATTACTAGCCTAAAAGCTATTATTAATATAACTTTGATTTGCAACTCCACATTTTGTTTTCTACATAATTTAAGAGTCTTGTGTATTCAAAAGAATTATTAGTTTATGTTTTGGCACACACAATGTATAAGGATGTAATTTTGTGACATCAACAACCAGAAGGAATGGGGACAAAACTGTAAAGAAGCAGTTTTTATGGGATTAAAGTTGAATTTGTAAAAATTCAAATTAAAGTGTTATAACCTTAGAATGTTAAATGTAATTCCTATGGTAATCACAGGAAAAATATCTATCGAAAACACACAAAAGGAAATAAAAAAGGAATGTAAATAATTCATTACAAAAAGTTAACTGAACATAAAAGAAGATAGTAATGCAGAAATCAGAGATTTTAAAAACTATAATATATATAGAAAACAAACAGCAAAATGACAAAAGTGCTTCCTTATCAATAATTACTTCAAATATAAATGGGTTAAATGCTCCAATCAAAAGACAGATTAGCAGAATCAATAAAAACACATGATCCAACTATATGCTATCTATAGAAGACTCCCTTTAGATTCAAAGACAAATGTAGGTTGAAAGTATAAGGATGTAAAAATACATAGCCACCAGAAGAGAGCAGGAGTGGTAATATTAGTATCAGACAAAATGATTTTAAATCAAAACACTTTACAAGAGACAAATAACAACATATATTAATTAAAGATTCAATACAGCAAGAAGATGTAATATTACATGTATGCACCTAATAACAGACCATCAAAATATATAAAGCAAAAATTGAATGAACTGAAAGTATTTATTGCATATTTTCCCTGTTAAAATTGACCATTTATCTTTTTCTTATTGATTTGCAGGAGTTCTTTATATACTGTGGATCTGACCTCTTTATTAAACTATGCTGTGAATATTTTCTTAAAAAAAAAAAGTAAATGGGCAAAGGCCTTGAATAGACATTTCTCCAAAGAAGATATATAAATGGCCAATAAGCACATGAAAAGATGCTCAACATTACTAATCACTAAGGAAATGCAAATCAAAATTACAATGAGATACCTCCTCACACCATTAAGATGGCTACCACCAAGAAAAGAGAAAACAAATGCTGGAGAGGATGTGGAGAAACTGGAACTCTTATGCACTATTGGTGGGACTATAAAATGGTACAGCCACTGTAGAAAATAGTATGGCACTTTCTTAAGAAATTCAAAATATAATTACCAAGTGATCTAGCAATTCTACCTCTGGGTGGGTATATACTCAAAACAGTTGAACACAAGGTCTCAAAGAGATACTTATAGCAGCATTATTCACAATAGCTAAAAGGTAGAGGCAACCTAAATGTCCATCAACAGATGAATAAGCAAAATGTGGTATATACATAATAATGAAAGGTTATGTCAGCTTTAAAAGGAAGAAAATTCTGAAATAAGTTTAACATAAATAAACCTTGAAAAAATTACGCTAAGAGAAATAAGCCAGTCAGAAAAAGACAAATACTGTATGATTCCACTTATATGAAGTATAGACAAGCACTAGAATGGTGGTTGCCAGGGGTTGGGGGGAATGGGGAAATGGGAAGTTATTGTTTAAACGGTATAGAGTTTCAGTTTTACAAGATTAAAACGGTTGTGGAGGTGGATGGTGGTAATGGTTGTAGAACATTATGAATGCATTTCATTTCACTGGACTGTAATCCCAGAACTCTGGGAGGCCAAGGTGGGTGGATCACCTGAGTTCAGGAGTCCAAGACCAATCTGGCCAACATGGTGAAACCCTGTCTCTACAAAAATACGAAAATTAGCCGAGCATGATGGCAGGTGCCTATAATCCCAGCTACTCAGGAGGCTGAGGTGGGAGAACTGTTTGAATCCAGAAGGTGGAGATTGCAGTGAGCCTAGATGGCACAACTGCACTCCAGCCTGGGTGACAGAGCAAGACTCCATCTTAAAAAAAGAAAAAAAAAGGTTAAGATGGTAAATTTTAAGTTATATGAATTTTAAGTACAATTAAAACTTGGGAAAAAAATGTTGGCAGTTGCAGTGGCTCATCATACCTGTAGTCCTAGCACTTGGGGAGGCCAAGGTCAACAAATCACTTGAGGCCAGGAGTTGGAGACCAGCCTGGGCAACATGGCAATTACCCCATCTCTATAAAAAATACAAAAATTTGCTGGGTGTGGTGGTGCATGCTTGTCATCTCAGCTATTCAGGAGGCTGAGGTGGGAGTATCAATTGAGCCTGGGTGTTGAGGCTGCAGTGAGCCATGACTGCACCACTTCACTCCAGCCTGGGTGAAAGTGAGTCTCAAAAAATAAAAACAAAACACCTTGGGGGAAAAAAAAATTTAAAAAAGAATAGACCAATATAGTACACAAGTTTTTAGTTTTCCCTAATCACCATGTTCACTTTATCTGCTTACATACTTGGTTATTGAGGACACCAAAGCTTTTCTTTAGGATTAATTTGGTTTTTAATCCTATTCAACAGTATAAAACAGTTATTTATGACTTATAATCAGTGCATACATGTAAGATGCTTAGAGTGAAAACTGTTTGATAGATACTACTAATCAAGCCTTAGTGAACTGTTTTCACTGCAAACCAAGCAATGCTTTTTGTGCAAAGCCTTTACTGCAATCATTATACAATGTCTTTTATATCTGGACAGTCACAAAGCATCTCATGTTGTATGATTCCATTTATATAAAATATCCAAAATAGGCAAGTTTATAGACACAAAAAGTAGATTAGTGGTAGGGAGGGGCAGAAAGGGAAAGGTTACATGGTGATAGCTAAGGAGTGCAGGGTTTCACTCTGGTATAGTAAGAATACTCCAAAAATTGACTGTGATAATAGATGCATAACTCTGAATACCTTAAAAGCCATTTAATTGTATACTTTAACTGGGTGAACTGTATGATATGTGAATTATATCTCAAGGAAGTTATTTTTAAAAGAAAAAGAAAAATATATACTTTGCTAAAAAAACTAATGAAAATATGAAAAGATATGTAATATTACTAGGCATCAGCTTAGCATCGAAGTGAGATACCATCACACATCTATCAGAGAACTAAAATATAAAAGTCAGATAATAACGTGTTGGTGAGGAGACAGTACAGCATACATACACTGATGATAAGAAGAAAAGCTGTATAATCACTATGGGAAGTAATTTGGTAGTATCTATTAAAGGTGAATATGAGCATAGTACAGGATGCAGAAACTCCATCCCTTTATCAAGAAAAGGTTGAATTATTTTATTCATGAATTTAATCCCTCCCCAAATATATGTATGTGTGTATACATATATATTTATTGAGACAAAGTCTCACTCTCTTACCCAGTCTGGAATGCTGTAGCAACATCTCAGCTCACTGCAACCTCCACCTCCCAGGTTCAAGTGATTCTCCTGCCTCAGCCTCCCGAGTAGCTGGAAATATAGGCACCCACCACAACACCTGGCTAATTTTTGTATTTTCAGTAGAGACAGAATTTCACCATATTGGCCATGCTGGTCTTGAACTCTTGACCTCAAGTGATCTGCCTGCTTCAGCCTCCCAAAGTGCTGGGATTACAGGTGTGAGCCACCACATCCAGCCCCTCCCCAAACATATTTTTTGAGTGACCATTGACTAGGAGTAATAAGGAATATAATGAAATAAGCAAGTTCTCCAGAGGAAGGTAGGGGAAAAAAAGAGCTGATACTCATGAAAAACAGCACAATATCACAAAAGTAGAACCACTGAGGCAAGGTTCAAAGCCTTAAGTGTACTGAAAAAGCCTAATATTTAGTCTCAATGAACTAAGGCCAGTCAACTACTTGCCTAATTGTGAAAAATAAAAAAAAAATTATATACACACACGCACACACACACACACACACTTTTTTTTTTTTTTTGAGATGGAATCTTGCTCTGTCACCCAGGCTGGGGTACAGGGGTGCAATCTTGGCTCACTGCAACCTCCCCTTCCCAGGTTCAAGTCATTCTCCTGCCTCAGCCTCCCACGTAGCTGGGATTATAGGCACATGCCACCACAGCCTGGCTAATTTTTGTAGTTTAGTAGAGATGGCGTTTCACTGTTGGCCTGGGTGGTCTCCAACTCCTGACATTGTGATCCACCCGCCTCAGCCTCCCAAAGTGCTGGGATTACAGGCATGAGCCACTGTGCCCAGCCATAATTTTTTTTTTTTTTTTTTTTGAGACAGAGTCTTGCTCTGTCACCCAGAAAGGAGTGTAGTGGCATGATATAGCTCATTGCAACCTCTGCCTCCCCAGGTTCAAGCAATTCTCCTGCCCCAGGCTCCCTAGTAGCTGGGACTACAGCCAGGCGCCACCATGCCCAACTAATTGTAGTTTTAGTAGAGATGGGGTTTCACCATGTTGACCAGGCTGGCCTCAAACTCCTGATCTCAAGTGATCTGCCCACTTCGACCTCCCAAAGTGCTAGGATTATAGATGTGAGCCACCATGCCCAGTCCATATAAATAATTTTAACTGTAAATAGAGGTCAAAGATTGTGTTTTAAACAGTAAGGCAAAGTTGAGGATTTTGGTAGTAGCTTTTAGTATTCTAAATTTCCCTTAAAACATTTGAGTCCAATGTTTGAGGTTCATGCATTTGATTTTTTTTGTGTGTTTCCAGAAACATATATAACATCTAAGAAAGTTGAGGAATACCTATTAGACCCAGTAGGCTACTGCTGCTTATGAACCTAACTCTCATCTCTACTCTGTCATTTGGAAGTATGAAAACAAGATTTGATACACATCTTAACTTATACCCACTATATGTCTGGCACTGTAATAAACATCAAGAATATATCTTTTTAATTGCCTCTTTCACTCTAGTCCCAGCTACTTGGGAAGCTGAGGCAGGAGGATCCTCCAGCTCAAGAGTTCATGATCAGCCTGAGCAACATAGATACACTTTGTCTCAAAAAAGTAAAAATAAAAATATACAAAAATAAATTGCCCCTTCTAGATACATAAGAAACTAGTTAACAGTAGTTTTTCTGAACAGGCAGGCTGGGAATTGGAGGTCAGGGATGAAACAAAGATCAGTTTTTCATACTATATCCTTTCTCTCTGTTATTAAAAATAAGTCAATCTCAAATTAAAAAGTCATTATGATTCCAAGTTACATATCATATTAAATACATACAATAACTTTTACCTGTATTATTTTGTGACAGCTAAAATCCAGATACCTTCAGATATGTTTAATTCCTACATCTCTAGATAAAGCCCCCTTTCTTCTTCATACACTCCCATTCTCAACCCCTTGAAAAGCATAGTTTATGTCAATGAACACCTACCTCAAAAGTTTTTTCCACTGGCCAAATATTCAAGAGTAATCAATCAGTATCAATGCAGGTAATATTCTAGATTTGTAATCTACCTGAGGTCCTCTCACATTAGGAGCTGGGCGTTCAGACTTCTCTTTAAGTAACTGTGGGTCATGTGATTATATGAAAAGTCTAATAGATGTCTAAATTATTAGCACCACTGTAGTATCCTGCAGATAGCAGTATTCACATAATACTTCATGTAATTCACAATGACAACTTAAAAAGTCCTAAAGCAGTTAAATCACACTACCAAGCAATTAATTGTTCAATATACTAAAACAAATTTCTAAATGTGTTGTGTGAAAAACAACTATTCTTAAGTCATTTATATCATAAACTGTAAATAAAAAATACCACTAACTCTATGATATGCAAATATACAATCTGATTTCACTTTAAGTTAGTCTCACTTCCTTTCTTCACTAGACTCCAAATAAGAAAATGAAAGAGTACAATTCAGGAGTTGAAAGAAAAGGAAAATCCAGGAAATTCAATCAGATCTACATGACTCATGTTGTGTCAATTGCAAATTTTTGATTTCAAACTTTAAAAAAAGGAAACTTCAAGGACCTTTCAAATTATGTTCAAGTCATATGCCTGATTAGAAAATTGAATCACTTTACTGGACTACATTTTTCCCCTTGATTCAATCTTTTCTCTTGCTGCCACAAATATGTTTGCTCAGTATAAATGGAGTGATGAAGACTGACCTTTCTACTTGAGCATCTGGCAGAACTGGATTTTAAATAGTATGCTTAGGATTTTACTTAACTTGATTTAAGGCAAAAGAAGTGAGATAAAAGTTCATGGATAATAGATCCATATATCTAATTTTAATTCTAGGAATTTCAGAGCCTCTGTCTCACCCTCTTTGACAAATTCAGCATCTCCCACCAGGATGAGGTATAACCAGAAGTGAAATGTTAAACTACTACTGTGAGAACTTAGTAGCAGTTCTACTTTTAAGATTTGTTCCCATCTATTTTCTGTTCTAAAGAAAGTGGATAAAATAGAACAGAAGGGAGAAAAAAAAAATTGTTGTGCCCTTAAGCCCTGCCTAGTACCTTGACTCATTCCAATGTCTTTTCTCTGATTTTCTATCCAACAGCACCAAAATAATAAGACTCCCATTTCCTTCTTTCTTTTGTAGCTCGTAACCTGACAAATAAAACAGTCTTGGAAAGTGTTCTGGATGTTTAAGACCACATATACTTCAGCATTTTGTAAAATTTTTACTCTTCCTAATATTTGTCACCTTATCCTAGTTACTGTATACTCCTGACCCAACCTATTATTCACTAAAATTATAAACATAGAAGATAATTTGCAACTGCTAAGAAATTATATACCCAAAGCAGCCCTCAAAAACAAATTTCCATGAATACCTAATGGAAAGAAGAAGGAGCCTTCATTTATGAAATTTCTTTTAGACCTGCTACCTGATTTTCATTCAATGCTAGCATGTGATCAAGAGCTAATCTGCATAGCTGACAAGAAGCTGAGTCCAGTCATTTATTCACAGCAGGCATAGTGCTAGAAGCTAAGGAAGCAGAGATAAAAGACTCAGACTCTTCATTCAAAGACCTCAAAATATAGTGGAAGAAAGAGCCATATATACCACAATCAAAATATCATGGGTAAGTGTCACGGCAGGAGTATGCCCAGAGTGGCATAAAGGGACAAAAGAATGAGCACCTAACTCTGAAAAGACTGGGAAAAGCTTTTCAGACAACATAGCATTAGAACCAAGTCTAGAGAGATCCTTAGGAGGAACAGTGGTGGGAGTAGAGGAATAGGGCATTCTATACAGAGGAATCAGTATGTTAAAAAAAAAAAACTTCTATACAGAGTAAGTAGGATGCAAAAAGACATACATATTCTATTTGGGATTATGAAAACATTCTGGAAACAGAGTGTGGTGCTGGTTACACCATTCTCTATTTATGTACCTAATGTCACTGAGTTGTACACTTAAAATGATAAATTTTATGTGTATTTTACCATATATACATATGTTTAGGAGGGTACAAACACCACTTAAGGTATCTGTGGAGGAGACTGGCAAGAGAAAGACTGAGATGCAACAGGGCTAAAGGATTTTGCATTCCACGGTAAAGGAGAAAGTATGGAGGCTAAACCAGGGTGGAAGAAATACTGGAAAGTGCAGGGATGATTAGGAGGCTACCGATATCTCCAGAGGAAAATTAAGGTCTAAATTCTGAGAGACTGTGTGACAAAAAGAATGAACTGACTTCCAACACAGCAAGAAAGAAGAATGAAGGGGTCTTGGAGCCTTAAGTTGAGGAACAAGAAGAGTCTAAGACCACTCTCAGGTTTTGTGCTTAAGCAATCAAGCAGATGACAGCGCCAAGTCACCTAGAGAAGCATTAGGTTGGATCAGGAATCACTGGTAATTTTTGCTTTGATCTGCCAAGTTTGAATGCTTGTGGACAAAGGATAAAGACCAGCAGTTAGAGGAGTTGCTTGGTTTCTTAAGTGGGTCTGTGTACTCTGTGCTGCTTCAAGGTCCAGGCAACAAACAGAAGCTGAGATTTCAGGAGGAAGCCATTGTTCCATCCTTTAACCAGAATCCAGCACTATCACCCAGAAAATCAGGGGCTTTAACAGGTTCAGGAGGTAGCTTCTCTGGCAAGGTCCTGTGGTTCTCATCAGTACCTGCAGTGAGGCTCCTCACGGGGCAGCATCTATCATCAAGGGTGAGCCAAAGATGAATAAATAACATGGCTGATCCTTCATGGTAGCCATTGCTGACATTTAGTTCTCACAGAAATAACTGGGGAAGGCTGCGCGCAGTGGCCCATGCCTGTAATCTCAGCACTTTGGGAGGCTGAGGCAGGATCACAAGGTCAGGAGTTTGAGACCAGCCTGACCAACATGGCAAAACCCCGTCTCTACTAAAAATACAAAAATTAGCCGGGCATGGTGGCACGCGCCTGTAATCCCAGCTACTCAGGAGGCTGAGGCAGGAGAATTGCTTGAACCCAGGAGGCAGAAGTTGCAGTGAGCTGAGATTGCACCACTGCACTCCAGCCTGGGCAACAGAGTGAGACTCTATCTTAATTAAAAAAAAAAAAAAAAGAAGAAGAAGAAGAAGAAGAAGGAAAAAAAAAAGAAGTAATGGGAAGTGCCAGAAGCAATGGCTCACACCCGTAATCCCAGCACTTTGGGAGGCTGAGGCAGGGAGGTCACTTGACGTCAGGAGATTGAGACCAGCTTGGCCAACATGGTGAAACCCTGTCTCTACTAAAAATACAAAAATTAGCTGAGCATGGTGGTGCACGCCTGTAGTCCCAGCTACTCAGGAGGCTGAGGCAGGAGAATCACTTGAACCCAAGAGGCAGAGGTCGCAGTGAGCCAAGATGGTGCCACTGCATCCAGCCTAAGCAACAGTGGGAGACTCCATCTCAAAAAATTAATAACTAACTAGGGAAGTTTCACAGGATAGAATAGAACCTGAAAGGTGGGGAGGAAAAGAACCTATTATATTATTCCAGACTACAGAAGCCTACAGCTTACCAGTTTATAAACATTTTAGTAAAGCAAAACCTTCATACTGTTTTTATACTTTTTGTAATTAACAATATGGTGAGCTTATTTCTATATCATAACATCCTTCTATAACTTCATGTTTAAAGCTAAATAGTATCTGATTATATATCATGATTTATTCAACCACATATTGCTGGATGCTTAAGTTTGAAGGAAGCTTTTCAAGCTAATTTTAAACATTAAGCCTATCATTCCAAGTAATCCTAATCCCATTTTTATGGTGATATCTAGCAATATTTTAGTATTTTATTTGAAGATTCCTTGTCTATAAAATTCCCTTTAAATTTTTGTTTAAAACATTTTTAAAACCCTATATAACCAGCTAAAAGAATACAGAGCAATTTACTAGCCCTTTTATAAGAAGGAATTAAATTGCTCACTTGTTGGGGGTGCATTAATTTTATCAAGCCACTAGTGTACCATATTGTACAAGAGAGGAGGCAGGTAATTCACTAAATAGCACCCTCGTGGCACAAAAGAGTAAATGCATCTTCAGTAAGTGAACCATGTGCTCTTTGTCAGCAGGATCAGCATATTATTTTATATCTCCTTTCCCATGCCATGGATGCTTATTGGTCCCTCCTTGAGTTAGCAATAAAAGCAGACAGAGATGCCTCCATCTGTGCTCATGTTGTTGCTTCTACCCATGTCCCACAGCTCCCTCAATTTCTACGCCCAACCAACTCCTACTTATCATTCAAAAAGTTCAACTGTTACTTCCTCCAGAAAGTCTTCTCCAACCAGTTCATCTTGAGCCAAGTGGTCTCAAAGTGTCCTGCCTGAATCTCTGATTATAAAGTACAGTTTACTAAAATGGCAATTTTACATTCACCCACAAAATCATAAGCCTCTTTAGGTCAGGACCTTACCTTTCACTGTAATACCACATAGCTTCATTAAATAATTGCAAAAGGAATGCTGTGATTCAAAGAGTACCACAAAGTTTTATCTGCCTATGAATATTCTTCTCTACTTGTAATATTAATATTGTCTATTGCAAGCAACTGGGCAACATCCTTAACTGTTAAAGCTATGTATAGTTTTCCAACAAAATACAACAATAATCTGACACATACTCAATGTGTAATTATTGTTGTGATGCATGGTATTTAAACAGGATAGGTATAAATTGCTACCATTGGTAATTTTCAGGAATGGAGTGGGATGGCATATGGTGACCAACTTCTCCAACAGAGATATGGCTGACCTCATCTACCTCTGTTCTACATCTTTCTAAATGTTCCAAGTTCCAAAACAGCCCCATAATATACTGTATCTTCCTCTCCTTCCACAAACTCTCCACTAAAATGACTATTTTCACAGGAAAGTTAATTAAGCTGAGACTTCTTTCTCTGCTTTTCTACTGAACTGTCTGTCACCTTTATGGTGAGCCTTACCTTCTGCCATCCCTTCTTGGGATTTTTAGGTAGAGACAGTTCCTTGAAAGGTTGTAAGAACCTCAGACTTCCCTCTTTCCATGTCTCTCCTAGTACTTTTTTTTTCTTTTGAGATGCAGTCTCGCTCTGTTGCCCAGGCTGGAGTGCAATGACGCGATCTCAACTCACCATAACCTCCACCTCCCAGGTTCAAGCAATTCTCACGCCTCAGCATCCTGAGTAGCTGAGATTACAGACACGCGCCACCATGCCCGGCTAATTTCTGTGTTTTTAGTAGAGACAGGTTTTTCACCATGTTTGTCAGACTAGTCTCAAACTCCTGACCTCGTGATCCACCCGCCTCGGCCTCCCAAAGTGCTGGGATTAGAGTCATGACCCACCGCACCTGGCCTCTCCTAGTGCTTTTTTAAAAAATGAACAGATACAGTACCTTGGGTGGTATGATTTTTTTTTTTTTTTTTTTTTTTTTGAGACAAGAGTCTCACTCTGTCGCCAGGAGCCAGGCTGGAGTTCAGTGGCATGAGCTTGGCTCACTGCAACCTCAGCCTCCCGGGTCAAGCAAAGCTCCTGCCTCAGCCTCCTAAGCAGCTGGGACTACAGGCGCATGCTGCCATGCCCAGCTAATTTTTTTTTTTTAGTAGAGATGGGGTTTCACCATGTTGGCCAGGATGGTCTTGATCTCTTAACCTCATGATCCGCCTGCCTCAGCCTCCCAAAGTGCTGGGATTACAGGCGTGAGCCACCATGCTCGGCCTGGGTGATAAGAATTTTTAAAAAGCCTTTCCCTGACCAGGCGTGGTAGCTCATGCCTGTAATCCCAACACTTTGGGAGGCCGAGACGGGCGCATCACCTGAGGTTGGGAGTTCAACACTAGCCTGATCAACATGGTGAAACCCTGTCTCTCTTTTAAAAAAAAAAAAAAAAAGCCTTTACTGACTCAAAATCCCTCTCCCAGATTACTCGCCATTTCATCATTTACAGATTCATTTGGGTTAACAAATAAACACCTTCCTCTCCTCCCGCTGACAAAAAAGCAAACAAACTAAGCAGCATAGGTTTACTGGTGGTGCAAAACAAGCTGATTATTAATCACACTAAGAGAATAGTTTTGAGAGAAAGTGGGGAAGGAAAGGAGTAAAGGTAGAAGTTTCAGTGAGCTACTTAGTGGAACTGCTTTAATGGGGAAGCAAGAAAGCTCTAGGTATCAAAGAACATGGAGATTCAAAAGAAAAGAGGAGGAAACTGGGTAAAGCCCAAAGATTGCCTTCAAATTTCAACCCAAAGCTCCCCAAATATCCACCTTTTTCCCTCTCCCTTTGAAAGCTGTCTTCTACCTGCAATTCCCACCATGAGAAGGGACTGGTTTAACCGTTTTTGCTCTTAACTGTTACATACTCATTTACTTTACACAATACTCTGAAATATATGGAGTCTTCGCATCTTGAAAATGGAGATACCACCTGCTCATAGATCAGAAGCAGCAGATGATTATTCAGCAACACACTGACATTAAGATTAAGACATTAGATTAAGAAGAGGTGCACTTAAAATACAAGTTTAAAGTTCTTTCCTCCACACATCATCATTGAGGTATTTCAGGTTAAAAGAAAATGCTGGTACATAAATGTTCATAGCAGAATTATTCACAATAGCCAAAAAGTGGAAACAATCCAATGTCCACCAAATGATGAATAGGTAAACAAAACATGGTATATCCATAAAACAGAATATCATTTAGCAATAAAAAAGAATGGAGCAGCTGGGCGCCGTGGCTCACACCTGAGGTCCCGGCACTTTGGGAGACTGAGGCAGGCAGATCACCTGAGATCAGGAGTTCAAGCCTGATCAACATGGAGAAACCCCATCTCTACTAAAAATACAAAATTAGCTGGGCCTCGTGGAGCATGCCTGTAACCCTAGCTACTCAGGAGGCTGAAGCAGGAGAATCGCTTGAACCAGGAGGCAAAGGCTCCAGTGAGCCAAGATTGCACCACTGCACTCCAGCCTGGGCAGCAACAAGAGCGAGACTCCATCTCAAAAAAAAAAAAAAAAAAAAAAAAGGAGCACAACGTGAATGTACTTAATGTCAAAGAACTGTACACTTAAATACTGCTAAAACAGGCTGGGCACAGTGGCTCATGCCTGTATAAATCCCTGCACTTTGGGAGACTGAGATGGGGGAACTGCCTGAGCTCAGGAGTTCAAGACCAGCCTGGGCAACCCAGTGAAATCCCAACTCTACTAAAATACAAAAAATTAGCCAGGCATGGTGGCATGCACCTGTAATCCAAGCTACTCAGGAGGCTGAGGCAGAAGAATTGCTTGAACCCAGGAGGTAGATGTTGCAGTGAGTCGAGATCGTGCCATTGCATTCCAGCCTGGGCAACGGAGTGAAGCTCTGTCTCGAAAAATAGTAATTTTTTTAAAACTGCTAAAATAAAAATAAAATTTGTTATAGTTTGCCACTTTTTTTTTTTTTTTTTTTAGACAGAGTCTTGTTCTGTTGCCCAGCCTGGAGTGCAGTGGTGCGATCTTGGCTCACTGCAACCTCTGCCTCCCAGGTTCAAGCAATTCTGCTTCCTGAGTAGCTGGGAGTACAGACGCCCGCCACCACACCTGGTTAATTTTTGTATTTTTAGTAGTAGAGATGAGGTTTCACCATCTTAGCCAGGCTGATCTTCAACTCTTGACCTTGTGATCCACCCACCTCAGCCTCCCACAGTGCTGGGATTACAGGCATGAGCCACCTGCCCAGCCGGTTTGCTACATTTTTTTAAAAAAAAGAATGAGGTACTGACATATGCTACAATAAGAGCAAACTTTCGAAAATATTATGCTAATTAAAGAAGCCATTCATAAAATGTCACTTACCATATAATGTTATATGAAATGTCCAAAACAGTCAAATTTACAGAAACAGAAAGTAGATTAGTGGTTGCCAAGAGCTGGAGTTACGAGAGAATGGAGAGTGACTGCTAATGGGTAGAGGGGGTTTCTTTATGGGGTAGTGATTTCATAAACAAACTATATCTCAAAGAAGTTGTTATTTTTAAAAAAGCAAATTCTGGTAAACACAGTATCACTGATATTGCCGGGACATTTAAGAAACATGTATAAAATCAGAATAAAGGTAAGGCCTCAGAAACTACACAATTAACTTATTAACATAGGAAAAACATCAATAAGGTACAAAGCACAAATATGACTACCATCATGAAATTAACGTTGCTTGGAAAAGAAACAATGTTGCCAAAAAAATTTTTTTAACGTGCAGAATTAGACCTCTGTTAGATCTAAAAGGGGCAATAATGTGTATTGGTTAAAAGTCCAGACTCAAAAGCTGACCTAGGGTCTAATCCCTAGCTCCATTATCACTAGCTCTGTGATTCTGAAAAAGTGACTTAACTTTAATTCAGATTTAATTTCTTCATCCAAAACACATAAGGTTGCTTTCTTTCCACTCACACAGCTAAATTATTATTTTGCTTTTAACTTTTTCCTTGCCTTTTATGATTAGAAATTTCTTCATAATAAAATCCTTTTTTATATTTTAACTGTTTTATATGTACTTTTTATTTTTTGAGACGCAGTCTCGCTCTGTCAACAGGCTGGAGTGTAGTGGTGTGATCTCGGCTCACTTCAACCTTTGCCTCCTGGGTTCAAATGATTCTCCTGCCTCAGCCTCCCAAGTAGCTGGGATGACAGGCATGTACCATCACGCCCAGCTAATTTTTTTTATTTTTGGTAGAGATGGGGTTTCACCATGTTGGCCAGGATGTTCTCATTCTCTTGACCTCATGATATACCCACCACCGCCTCCCAAAGTGCTAGGATTATAGGCGTGAGCAACCAGTCCTGGTCTTTTTTTCTTTTTTCTTTTTTTTTTAAATATATATTTATTGCACTTTAGGTTCTGGGATACATGTGCAGAACATACAGGATTGTTGCATAGGTACATACATGGCAATGTGGTTTGTTGCCACCATCCCCCTGTCACCTATATCTGGCATTTCTCCCCATGTTATCCCTCCTCAACCTCCTTACCCCCTGCTGTCCCTCTTTTATTCCCCGCCAACAGACCCGTGTGTGATGCTCCTTCCCTGTGTCCATGTGTTCTCATTGTTCAACACCCGCCTACGAGTGAGAACATGCAGTATTTGATTTTCTGTTCTTGTGTCAGTTTGCTGAGAATGATGGTTTCCAGATTCATCCATGTCCTTGCAACGGACACAAACTCATCGTTTTTTATGGCTGCATAGTATTCCATGGTATATCTGTGCCACATTTTCCTTGTCTAGTCTATCATCAATGGGCATTTGGGTTGGTTCCAGGTCTTTACTATTGTAAACACTGCCATGATAAACATACGTGTGCATTAGTCTTTATAACAGAACGATTTATACTCCTTTGGGTATATACCCAGTAATGGGATTGCTGGGTCAAATGGAATTTCTATTTCTAGGTCCTTGAAGGAATCGACACACTGTCTTCCATAATGGTTCATCTAATTTACACTCCCACCAACAATGTAAAAGTGTTCCTATTTCTCCACA
>CAUYQU010035695.1:0-73834 GCA_963574635.1 Cheracebus regulus
GAGGGGAGACCTATAGTTAAAATGTTAATGATCCTATACAAGGCACCAGAGAGGCAGTAAACCTATTATCTTAGTAAACAGCAGTTACAAAAACACAAGCATAGGACCTCACAATAGTGGGTAAACAAAGTCATAAAAACAGGAACAGAAAATAGCTTTTTAACACAATTAAACACCTCTTTCTTAGCAAAACAGAGAACAGACACAATGTCTTCTCAGACCACATAGGCATCACGTCATTGTCTAGTAAAGATATTTTCATATATCCTTTGATTGCAGTTCCGGCTTTCCCATAGCTCGACTGCCTCCAATGGGAAACTGTGTCCGGGCTCAAGCTCACCATATGGCGAGACCCAATTCCGAGGGATCTCACTAGGGAACGAACCCCACAGGGCATGGTGGCACATGTCTGTAGTCTGAGCTACTCAGGAGGCTGAGGCAAGAGAATCGCTTGAACCCAAGAGGTAGAGATTACAGTGAGCCAAGATCACACCACTGCACTCTAGCCTGGTGACAGTGCAAGACTCTATCTCAAAACAAAAAAGAAAAACAAAGAACAGTCACCTACGGTGGCTACACACACAGGCATACTCAGTACTGACTACTAAGAGATATCATGCTTTTGTTTTTATCTCTCCTGCCATGTGTGGGTTTTCCTATCAGTGAGGGCTTCCAATTGTGGATTAATACTTTTCTCTATCTTTCTTCTGCAATTTCTAGATCAACACTGGAACCAAATATTTTCCACACTTCTACACCAACATATCAGAAAATTAGAAACACTAAGCACAGCTATTAAAAAGTAGAAACATTTCTCAATATTGTATATTATTCTTAACTCCTATCCTTTTTTCTCTTTATTGTCAAATTTCGGATTGGTCCAAGAGAAAGAAGTAAATAAAGAAAATTCCAGGGCCGGGTGCAGTGGTTCATGCCTGTAATCCCAGCACTTTGGGAGGCCGAGGCAGGTGGATCACCTGAGATCGGGAGTTCGAGACCAGCTCGGCCAATATGGTGAAACCCTGTCTCTACGAAAAATACAAAAATTAGCTGGGCATGGTGGCTCGCACCTGTAGTCCCAGCTGCTCAGGAGGCTGAGGCAGGAGAATCACTTGAACCTGGGAGGTGGAGGTTGCAGTAAGCCAATATCGCACCACTGCACTCCAGCCTGGGTGACAGAGCGAGACTGTCTCAAAAAAAAAAAAAAAAAAAAATTCCAGATAGATGACAGAGGGATTTGGGGCTTGTGAAAGCCATATTATTGCTAGCAGACACCAGCTCTCTGGCTCTTTGGTAGCTTTTTGTGAAAACCATTCCAAAGTGATAATTGTCAAACTTTCCCCTACACTAAGGGAAGCATTATATTAGAGTATAATCTCCACTGAATTCCAACAGCAAATCACTTTTGGCCAAGAACTAAATGGACTCTTAACCACCATCTTATCTAAATAGCTTTATTACTGATACAATATGTTAGAAAGGAGGACAATGAGAGACCCTCAGAATTTGGCTTATTAAGAGGAAAGCTTAAGAATGAGTGCCCATATCCTTGCTTTATAACTGAACGCGGGTTCAGCTGCTCACTGCTTGCAAAGTCGAATAACAAGGATGAAGCTCAGTAGAAAGGAAGTGACTTTATTTGCCAAAGCTAGCAATGAGAAAGTGGTTCAGGCTCCTGCCTTAATTGCTTCAAATTTGGGGCAGAAAGGAAAAGTTTAAAAGAGAAGTTTGGCATGAGGGATATGCAGAAGGTGGGAGAGGCGGTACACGTCTATGTGACTTGTTCTGATGACTTAACTTGAGTTATTGCCCCAACTGCTGAATAGGCTGGTGCCATGGCAGGCACAGCCAGGTTGTAAATTAACCACAGCGGTGAAGTGATCTCCTGATGGGGGAGGATTTCACAGGCACCTGGATTGTTTTAAGATCTCATCTCTGAAACTGTGAAGCAAATATATGGTTACATAAGCTAGCGGTGTAAGGAGTGCCTGGTGGATAAAGAGCAAAGGTTATAATCACATTCCTGAGAACTAAGGCGTGAGTACCCATGAAAAACAAGAAAAGGAGAAAAAGGAAAACTATTTTTAAGAAAAATGAGTACTCGGTTACACTTCTAGGTAATTACATTCTCATCATTATGATGTCACAGGATGAGAGTGTAAGAAGAAAATATTTTAACAGGAATTCAAGAACATAATAAAATTGTAAACAGTATATAGAGCCTATTTTCCCTACAGTCTGAAGACTGATTGCATGGCCTGTTGGTGTAAGGCTCAGTACTCATTTCCTGTCCCTATCCACCTCACCCAACTCAAATGTTTTTTCTCCCTTATGTTGGTGTTTTTTTCCGTGTCTGATTCTGCAAACCCACAAAAATATTAAGTGATGGCTTAAATATTTAAATGATGGCTTAAATATTAAGTGATATTTAAATATTTAAGTGATGGCTTAAATATTGTCTGTAACTCTCATGCACCTCTCAAAGGACTATAAAACCATAGCCTGGTAGTAGTATAATTTGGCACTATATTTCAAAAGACTTTAAAAAGTTCATTCTCGTTGACCTAGAAATTTTACTTCAGGGAATTTTCTAGTAGGGAAACAATCAGGAATGTGTACAAAATCAGCTATAAGATATGAATTGTACATAATTTAATAGTGTAAATGATCAACATGTTCATCAATAAGAGATTGCTAAAATTAATTCTGATATATTAAATCAGTGAAATAACATGTGGACAATAAAAATATTTTGTTATAATAATATGATTATCTTATATTACTGTATGAACAGAACAAGTCATAGAAAAGGTCCAAAATATTATTTTTCAGAAATAATTTTTAAGAATCTGCTGTCCCTGCCATCTTGGAACCTGTGGAGGTCTACTGGAAATAGGACTTTTAAAGCACTTCTGGAAAGCTATAGACCAATGCCAAGGCCAGTTTTCTTGACTATAAATAGGGTTTCCAAAACCAAAGGGAACACATAGCTCTTCTTAAAACTGAAGGTGGTTATGTGTGAGATGAAACTGTCTTCTATTTGGGCAAGAGATGTGCTTATGTATATGTGCTTATGTATAGAGCAAATAACAACACAGTGTGACACCTAGGGGTAAACCAAACAAAACAAGAGTAATCTAGGAAAAGGTCACCTGTGTCCATGCAAACAGTGGCATGATTTGTGCCAAATTCTGAAGCAACCTGCTTATTAAGGGCACTGGACACAGAATCCATGTGAAACTGTACCCCTAAAGGATTTAAACAGATGAAAAGTAAATAAATAAAGGGGAGATTTGTGCTCTGGTATTTTTGTTAAGTGGCTTTTAAAAAGTATTGCCCTGAATTGAGTTGTTGCATACCTGAAATGGTGAAGGTTATCAGCATTTTCAGAGTATAAGGAAGTCAGAGAACTGTATGAGTGATGATTGAAGGGTGATTACAGAGATTTAGACGATAACAAGGGTTTTAATGTATCTTAGTACAAGGCCTTATTGAGTGAATTGTGGGGGATTAGTAAGCTTTGGGAAAAGTGGAAGAGTGACTGTCTTCCTCATTATAATGACAGTGAAAGAAGCTTAAAATTATCTCTTAAATTACCTTGTAAGAGTATGTACTTGTTCAACATAGTTTGATTGGGAAACTGAAAAGCAAAAATGGGAATTAGAAATAATTTGAATGGAGATCATGTTGATGATTTTTGGCAGCTCATTCAGATAGCCTAGGGCAAGATATCCTTGGAATTTGTGACTTGACAAAGAATTCCTCCCCTTAACTTGGAGTAAGTAATGTATAAACTGAAAATATCAAAATAAAACCATATAATCTTATCTCAAAAGATGTATGCACATATATACAAATCAAAGCAGCAATAACTAGAAGAACATACATTCAAAGGCCAATAGGGAGCAAAGATTTGATGAGATTATGGTTCAGATCAATAGCAAGATATGTCATATGCTATTCTTCAATTTTCCTAACTAAATAGCTTTACTTAAGTAATCAAATAGGACACTAAGTTGCTGGGGTTTTTCTGAGATGGGGTCTTACTTTGTCACCTAGTCTGGACTGCAGTGGTACAATCTTGGAGGATCACTGCAACCTTCACCTCCCAGGCTCCAGTGATCCTCCAACCTCAGCCTCCAGAGCAGCTGAGACCACAGGCACATGCTACCATGCCTGGCCAATTTTTTGTAGAGATGGGATTTTGCCATGTTGGCCAGACTGGTCTCAAACTCCTGAGCTCAGATGATCAGCCTGCCTCAGCCTCCCAAAGTGCTGAGATTATAGGTGTGAGCCACTGCACCCGACCACTAAGTTCTTGTTTTTAAATTAGCTGATAAACATAGGTATTTGCAACTGAAAAGTTTTATCACCAACAAATTACTAGTCCTTGGTTAAAAAAAGAAAGCAATTATCAAGAGAGATCAAATTCTGTCCTATTCACCCTTTGTTTCAGGAAATAAAAAATGAGAAATTTGATTTACCAGACAAGTTCTAAAAAGTTGCCAAATCTTGTTATGAGACATGTAAATGAAATATACTGCATGCTTAGCTAAGAATACGATTTGTTTGATACTTGTCAATGTACTAGTGTCAGAGAATGTAGGTACCTATCTTTTTATTTACTTATGTTCAGGCTAAGAGAGTTATACTGAGAGAGAGAAGAAAAGGCTCAAATAAAGAGGGAAGAAAAAAAGAAAGCTCAAACCTGTGTAATCAAGAAGCAAATGCAGAATGCCAGGGAAACAAATTACAGAAATATAGGAAGTGATACCACTACACTAGTAGAATGACCAAAATCTAGAATGCTGACAACACCAAATGTTGACAAGGATATGGAGCAACAGGAACACTCATTCACTGCTGGTGAGAATACGAAATGATGTAGCAACTTTGAAAGACAGTATGACATTTTCCTACAGAACTAAACATATTATTATTATGATTCAGCAATTTTACTCCTTAGTATTTACCCAAATTTGCTGAAAACTTGCAGTACATAAAAACCTGCATACTGATGTACCTAGATGTCCTTCAGTAGGTGAATGTATAAATAAAAATTGTGGTATATTCAGACAGCAAACCATTATTTAGTAATAAAAAGATACGAGTTAGCATCATGAAAAAACTTGGAAGAATCTTAAATGCATATGACTAAGTAAAAGAAAGCAATCTGAAAGGACTATATACTGCATGACTCCAACTATATAACACTGGAAAAGGCGTGGAGACAGTAAAAATATGGTGACAGGAAAAAGATAAGTGGTTGCCAAGGGTTAGAGGGGAGGGAGGGATGAATAGGTGGAGCACAGAGGATTTTTAGGGAAATGAAACTATTCCACATGATATTACAACAATAAACACATATTACTATACATTTGTCAACACCCATTGAATGTAAACACCAAAAATAAACCTTGATATGAACTATGGACTTTGAGTGATAATGATGTTTTAACGTAGGCTCATGATTGTAACAAATGTACCACTGTGGTATGGGATTTTGATAGTGGAGAAACTGCATATGTGAGTACAGGGAGTACATACGAAATTGCTGTATCTTTCATTCATCCATTCAATTTCACCGTCAGTCTAAACCTGTTCTGAAAAATAAATTATATTTTAAAAATATAAGGAATATTTTACAATGCTGAGAGCACAATCTTAATTCTTCAGGTGTAAAATAAACAATGACATAATCAAAAAGAGGAAAAAGCTTTAGACACAGAGAGATGGGAAAGGAGTGGGAATTTTTCTCCTAAGGATAGATGGCTTCCTAACCGATGGTTATCAAATATTTATTTGTTCTCCTAGGCCATGTGCATGTTTGTCCTCAGTGGATTTTATGTTGCTAGATTGCTTCTTACTCATTGACTCATCTTCTTTCATGTTCTTTTGTAGTTTTCCATTTATTTGTGCTGCTTTTAGTTTGGCTTGTCTGATTTCTATGTACTTTCATTACCCCTCTTCTTCAGTATAAAACAAATGGTAAATACAGACTCTGAGACCTGAAGACAGAGCATGTGGCTTCCTGGAATAAATGTCTCATTGTGAAGTGCTCATAAAAAATCTTCTGTCCAAAATCAATGACAGCTTTATGTTTTTAAGCACACAGAAAAATATGGAAAACCAACATTACCCTCAAAGTAAAAACTACAGTAGTAGTAGTTCTGGCATAAAAATATTCGCTGCTGCCTACTGTATTTGTCTCAATGGAAAGACCAACTCATTTAACAGGCTATTGTTTTTTTAGAAAGCACTAAAATGTCTGCTAAACAGAGAGCATGATAGTGTCAGAGGTGTTTGGCAGAGTGACTCCATCTTGAATATGAGCAGTGTAAAATAAGGCTGAGACCTACTGGCTGCATTCCCAGGAGGTTAGGCATTCTTAGTCACAAGATGAGATTGGAGATTGGCACAAGGTACAGGTCACAAAGACCTTGCTGATAAAAGGATGCACTAAAGAAGCTGGCCAAACCCCACCAAAGACAAGATGTTGCCGACAGTGACCTCTGGTCATTCTCATTGCTCATTATTTGTTAATTATAATGCATTAGCATGCTAAATGACATTTCCCCCAGTGCCATGACAGTTTATAAATGTCAAGGCAATATCAGCAAGTTACTCTATATGGTCAGAAAGGAGAGGAATCCTCAGATCCAGGAATTGTCCACCCCTTTCCCAGAAAACTCATGAAGAATTCATCCTTTGTTTAGCATATAATCAAGAAGTAACTGCAAATATACTTAGTCAAGCAGCCCATGCTGCTGCTCTGCCTATGGAGTAGCCATTCTTATGTTCCTTTACTTTTTTTATTTTTGAGACGGGGTGTCACTCTGTTGCCCAGGCTGCAGTGCAGTGGCACTATCTCAGCTCACCACAACCTCTGCCTCCTGGGTTCAAGCTAGTCTCATGTCTCAGCTCCCTAAGTAACTGGGATTACAGGTGCCCGCCACCCCTCCTGGCTAATTTTTTTTTATATATATTTTTAGTAGAGATAGGGTTTCACCATGTTGGTCAGGTTGGTCTTGAACTCCTGACGTCAGGTGATCCATCCACCTCGAACTCACAAAGTATTTTCTTACTAAACTTGCTTTCACTTTACTCTATGAACTCACCCCAAATTCTTTCTTGCAGGAGGTCAAAGAAGCCTCTCTTGGGGTCTGGATGGGGACCCCTTTCTGGTAATAATATGATGCTATTTATTACACATATAGGAATAATGGACTTATTTCCTCTTTGTCTAAAAAAATTTTTTTTAAAAACCCAAAGATTCGACATTCTATACTATTTCCAAAAAATTTCCAAATCCTATTATAAGATATGTAGATGGGATATAACATCAACTTCGCTAGGGATGCATATGGTTGATATTTGTAGAATATTCAGTGTAATGGCGCACCCTCCATCTTACTGGCTGTCTCCGCCCACCTTGGGACAGCATCTGCAGAAAGTCAGTAGGCATGTTTAAACAAAGGAATGATCATCAACACTGAGTGGAGTGAGAGTTGCCATGGACCTTCCTAATACTTTAGAGGCCAGTGGAAATAGCTCAATCAACCCTGTGCCAGCCAGTTAACTGTTGACTTAGGGAAGAATTGGAAACAGTCAAAACAGTCAATATAAACTACTTTATTGAGAAGCTTTCATCTAAAGGACAGTGGAGAGATGAGGCATGCCTGAAGGATTTTATGAGACCAAAAGACCATTTTTTCAAAGATGAGAAAAATTACAGTAATTTGGCATGATGATGGGTGTAATTCAGTCGGAGTGGGGGAAATCTCATAGAAGAAAGTTGAAAGAATTGTTGCAGCAATGTCTTTGAGCATATTAGAGTAAATGGAATATAGTGCATAAGAGGCAGGGTTAGCCTTAGATAAAGACTCATCTGTAGAAACAATGGATAAATGGCAGAGCATATACAGGACAGATTGGGGCTGGCTACATACTTTGTGACTCAAATGCAAAATGAAAATGCAGGACCCTCGCTAAGGGAAGTCCATCTACTTTCCTCAGGAGCTGGCTGCTCCAACCACAGTGGATGGGCATATTAGGATTCTCCAGAGGAGCAGAACCAGTAGGGTGTGTGTGTGTGTGCATGTGTGTGTGTGTGAGAGTGTGTGTGTGCACACATGTGCTATTAAGTCTAAAATTATGGAGGCTAGCAAGTCTAAAATTTTCCCAGGCTGAAAACCTGGAAAGAATTGATGTTGCAGTTCAAGTCCAAAGATAATCTGCTGTCAGAATCTCCTCTAGCTCTGCTCGTGGTGGGTCAATCTTTTGCTGTATTCAGGACTTCAACTGGTTGGAAGAGGTCCATGCACCCACACTTTGGAGGGCAATCTGCTATAAAAATCTACCAATTTAAATGCTAATTGCATCAAAAACACTTACAGAAACACTCAGAATAATGATTGACCACATATCTGGGCATTTTGGTCCCACCAAGTGGGCACATCAAATTAACCCTCACAATGGGTAACCCCTGAAGAGACTATATCTTTTCCCCAAGAGATACTCAGGACTTGGTTCAGGCGTGCACGAGAGGCCTATGGCTAGCTGTCTGTTGTATGAACTGTCCAGCTGCCATACCAGCCATTATCTTGCCTTGCTCCAAGATGTCCACAGGGGATTGCCTGACCATGACCCACCCTACGCTAGGGTCCAGGTCTTCTTCCTGGCATGGAGGATGACAGCAGAATTCAGACCACCAGTGCAACCCAACTTGCAGCCCTATGTGGAGGATGTCAGGGGAGGAGAAGTCTGGGGCAGAGATTGAGTGAATAAGAACCCATTTGGGCGAGGCAGCGAAGCAGTATGAGGCAGGATTGTGAGCTGCTTCCAAGTCCCTCCAGGTCGTTTTGTTGTCATATTGAACTTTACACAAAACACAAATTCAAAGACAAAAGTATTAAGAGTTGTTATTCTAAGATGGGATCCACAGAGGATTAAACACCAAGTGCAGCCTCTTCTGAGTATGGGTCCCTATGTGATTGCGCTGGTCCCACAGCTATAAAGTGTAACCCAGCCCAGATGGAGACAGGTCATGTCTTAGTGAAGCTTGTGGAATTCCTGACTGCTTTTATTTTCTTAATAGAAAGAGGTTATCAATCGAGGAAAGAATCGGTGGTAGTGCTTTCAGGAGACACAAAAAGAAATTAAATCAGTTAGGAAGCGTAGAAGAGAGAGGAAATGAACTGGAGAAAGCAACTCGAGGGCCCTATTTGCATTGAAGTCATGAATTTAAAAAAAGACCAAGCAGCAAGATGGTGTGATTGTCTCCAGCCACATTCAGATGTGTAGGTGCAGCAGGGAGGGTCATGTGAAGAGTTGAATTTAACTGGAGTTGGAATTGTTTTTCCAGGAAAACATGATGAAAGAAAAGAGGGTTAAAGAGTTGAGCCTGTATATGAAGAAGTGATTGCAATGTCAGAACATGGCCAAAAGTAACACAAAACAAAAACAAAAAAAATGAAACAAAAGTTATAGATTTCTCATTAAATTTCAGACACTTTGTTCCAGATACATTACTTTCATTATATCATTAATCTTCAAAACATTATTTGATATTATATTCATTCATTTCACTGAAAAAAATAATTGTTGAATACCTATTAGGTGGCAAGGACTTTTCTTCAGCTGTTGCGCATTCACAGAGGTTTGGACTCTAATGAGGCAGGAAAATCACAATAACCACAAACAAATGAATAGGAAAATTTCGGGTAATGGGAAGTGCTTCAAGGACAATGTAATTGAGTAAGAAAGTACAGATTGACTGAGGTTGGAGAGGATACTAAAGCAAGAGTTAAAAAAAGTCTTTCTGCAATGAAACCTGAGCTGAAACAAGGATAAGAAAATACACAGTCTCCAACACACACGCAGTTAATATGAGCAGAGGATGAAGACATAAGGCTCACATTCATAAGAGCAGCTGAAATGCAGTTAAGCAGGTGGGGACCATTCACTATCCTGTCTATGCCTAGCACAGTCTATGGGAGCGGCGCCCCTCAGAGATTTGCAGTGCACAACCTGCACATATGATCCTAAATTAATGGAACTTAATGTTCAAGGTTCAAGTGAGTGTTATTTAGCACATTCTCTGCTCAATTAGCTCCACCAATTGCAAACACATAATTAATGTATACATAGAAATCACTACTCTCTCTCTGTATATATAACATATATTATATATATGATATGCTAAATATATATTCAATATATACTCAATATCATATATATTTAAATTACCAGCAGATGTAGATTTCCATTCTCTAGGAATTGGAGAAACTTCTTAATCAAGTGAGGTTAAGCTCTTTGTTTCTGTTTCTATCTGGTACCTATTCTTCTCTTCTTTTGTTGCTGAGCTCTGCTGATCTGTGTGTGTGTTCTCCACTGTTCTTCTGCCATGCCTGTCTGTCCTTGAATGCCATTTACTTTTAGCAGAAAGCTTAAACAGCCTGTAGAAAGTTTCTACTTCTACAATTACACAAGGTTCATTTAAAATACAGAGCCATTACCTATTGTATTGTCTGTAGGGCTCTGATTTTCCTTCCGTCGCTCTGCAAAATACCTGTCACCAGTTTTATGTACGAACACTTTGTTTTTTTCTGCTCTGAGTGATGTCTGTTCTTTCACCAGATGTCCCAGGGTTCTCTGGTCTTTCAGCGTTGCTTCCCTGGGAAGAAATGTTATCATCTGCTTTATTATGACAAAGTTTGGCATAAAGAATAATTTTTTGATTGGGTATCAACTGAAAAGGAATCTCCATTGGGCAAAAACATGGACACATAACAGTTATAATACAATATAATCATTCATATTCTAAATTATATATTCTCCATGGATTTGCCTGTTTAATTCCTTAGTGACCATTGTATCACAAAATGAAAAGAACCATAGACTAGGAATCAGAAAGTCTGTGTTCTAGAATTGTTGCTGATACTTATTACCAAGCTAGTAAACATTATTGATTATTATTTTTTCTCTTTCAACAGGTGTGATGTTTAGGTGTAGCCTACCATGTTCTTCTGAAGACCAAAGAGATAATGTGGCTATAGACAATCTGTACCCCCCAAAAACCAAAAACAAACAATAACAAAAAAAAATCACTTTCTAGGCTTAAGAAATTTTACCTGTAAAATGATCACATCATTTTACACATAATTTTTCTGATTGTGTTTCTGTAATACATTTATTTTAAGATCATAAGAAAGATCAAGAAAGGATACAAGTGAAATGACATATCTGGCAGAAGATAATTACATGGGATATTCAAACATAACACTATCACACAAAAGCAAAATGATTTTGCCATGGAAAACCTTCCCTTACTGTCCGGGAGATTGGGTTAAAGATATTCACCATAATTGGTCTTTTTGTGAAAATGAGTCATGAGAAATTGAATTGTCCTAATGTACTAATGACTTAAAAGCTTATGAACTGACCAAAATACATTCTTACACATGAGACAGAACATTGTGGCCTTATAAAGCACTGAGGTTATGTAGCTGCCTTAAAAAACACCAGGGGAAGAAGTCTTATTGTCTTTTTTAACCCCTGGTTATTGAAGGAAGAAAGTTTCATTAACAAATTGTTACTAAAATTAAAAAAAAGCTTCAATGAAAAATTGATATGGAGAAAGGGTTTTGGAAGAATCACGGAGATCACAGGAATTCAAAAAATAAATAAATGAATTATAGAAGTGAAGTGACCTTTTTAAATAAAATGAATCTGAGAACTTCCATCAGTCAGCATTGATTGGAAAATCAGCAGATAGAAAGAGGTTACTGAATTCAGTGTTACCAATTCTGTCCCCTTGGGCTTTACTTCTCTCTGGGGTTCTGTATTTTTCCTACTGCCATTAATATGCTGGTCCCCAGGGCTTCCCCTGAGTATACCAACAGCCTTTCCTGGATTCTTTTAGCCCAAATATGAATCTATGAAGCCTTAGTCTAAACTGAAACCAGTGTTAAACTTGGAATCTCAGAAATGTCACTCCCACCAGATTTCATGTTCTTGACATCGTAGGTCACAATCCAAGCATAAGCTCCGAATTTCTTTTCTGACCCATCTGTCATTTCTACTCTGCTCTACAGATCATTTGTTTACATGTTAAACCCCTTCACAGGATACTACCTTCACTATGTAGATTTAGTAGAAAACTTCTCTCTCCAAAAACACCGCATTCCTTTTAGCCATCTAAGCAGAAGATATCCATCCTCTCAATCTAGCAAATATACCAAAATATCAAAAGATGGAGAATTTTTAGCCTGAATAAATTAGAAGCCAAAGGGTTTTTAACAGAGAAGTGATATGTTCTATTAAACTTTTTGGAAGAGCTGACCTGAATGACATAAGTGCATGAATGCAAAAAGGAATATATTGTAATAATCCAAGTGATTGATAATGGTCTCTTGGACAAGCATGTTAGTGAGTTGAGGTGGCAAAACATGGTGAGGCTCTGAATATTTTTAAAGGTAGAACTGTCAACATTTGATGTTGACTTGGAAGGGGATATGAGAAAAGAAGAGGCACATATGTCTTGTATTTGTGTGCATGCGTATGTGTGTTTATTTCCTAATCAGTAGGGTGAAAGAGGGTGTCATTTATTGAGCTGGAGAAGATCAGGGAGGGAAGAAGAATATTTAGTAGGGGTGGTGGTAAAGAAGTTCAAAAGTTATGCTTTGGACATGTGAGTTTAAAATGCGACATATATTTATGAAGAGATTGTTTTAAATAAAAGAGAGAGACTGAATTGCTAAGTCTGAAATTAAGGGAAGAGTTTGGAGCTGGATACATACAATTAGAAGTTTTCTGAACAGAGGTGGTATTTAAAGGTTTGAGATTGGAGATTATTCAAAGAATAAATACACCTAGAGAAGGTTAGCAATGCAAATACTGTACACACAGATGTCGAGAGGATGTGTTAGAATGACAAGGGATACCCAAAAGGAGCAACAAAGACACACAGAGAGAATCAAGAGAGAAAGCCCTTTTGGGAACAAGTGAAAAAAACCTCTTAAGCAGGAGGAAACCATCAATTAACCTAACAGGTCAAAATGGATATTAAAGGACAGATATTTCCAGGAAATATTTCCTTGGATGTAGGAGTTCTCGGTGTAAAGAGCTCATTTCCTGCGTTTAGTTGAGGATCTTTAGAAAGCCCTGTCACTAGAGAAAGTCAATGTTTTCCAAGTTTCCAGAGAATCCATATTAGATGAAAATCCAAGTATAAACAATAGTTAGCAATAATAACAACAGCAAAGACAGATAACATAATTAGGAATAAACAAAATAAGAAAAGCATAGGATCTGAATGAAAATAAAAGCTTTACTGAGGGATACTGTGGTGGGAAGAGTCAGGGCCCTCCAAAGATGACTATGTTCTAATTCCTGAAACCTGTGAGCAAATTGCCTTGCATGGCAAAGGGGACTTTGCAGATGTGCTCATGTTAAGGATCTCGAGATAAAGTGATTATTCTAGATTATCTGGGTAGTCCCAAAGTAATTACTAGGCTCTTTTAAAGAGGAAGGCAGGAGGGTGAGAGTCAGAAAAGGACATGTGACTCCTCTGAAAGAGGTCAGAGGGATATGGGGCTACTCTCAAGGAATGCAGTCAGCCTCTAGAAGCTGAAAAAGATAAGGAAATTGCTTCTCCCATAAAGTCCTGCCAACTCGTTTTAGACCTCTGACTTGAAGAACTTTATGATAATAAATTTGTTCTCTAAGCCACTGAACTTGTGGTAATTTCTTACAACCAACAAAAGGAAATTGATATAGATTTTAAAAGACGAACCAATAATAAGAAATCCCTTATCATTCTTAGAGAGATATCTGTATATGCCTGGAAAGGTTTTTGGAAAGACTCCCACTTGGGTAGTAAGACTTGGAACAGCCTTAGAGGAGAACATTTTACTTCATCGTTTATCCTCCTGTGCTGTTAGAATCTTTTTTAAAAAATTAACCATCTGTATGTATCACTTTATACACTTTTTTTGAACACGCCTCTAATGGGATGAAGCTTAAACCAATTCATTTCTAGTCACTGCACTAGGTAGATTCACCCACCATTAGTGAGTCAGAATTCTTCTGCCACTGTGAAGGACAAGAAATTTTTGAGAAAGAAATGTGTGAACAGTTGGTTTGTCCTGATGCCCTTAAATTTAAGCAGTCATGTTTTATAACTTAGCATAGAAATGTACAAAACCTAGACTCATAGAGAAAATGTAGCTAAGGTTTTCAAGCTTCGCCAGATACTCTGCAGTCCAAATAATAATGAAGTATCACATGATAGTATTTTCTCATATTTAGAAATGATAATAGCTTTGAGGCAAATTTTGTATATCTATCTGTTATTGTTCACTTCCTCCTAGAAAAAAAAAGATTTAAATCAGAGGGAAAAAAGAATGATAGAACAGTTGATGAATAATAGCTCAAGGTTTAGCTAAATTGGGATTTTGGTAGAGAACTGCTGTTGTTATTCAGTATATGGTATTTTACTTGAATAGTAACTGGGTAATGTGTGAAAAGGCATAAATGTGGCTGTTTAGCAAGCAGCGTGTTTTACTTAATGCAAATCACTAAGATGCAAATCCCTTTTGCAAATCTTCAGCATGTCTGCTTCATTATAAAATGATGCCACTGACAATGATCAAAGCAATAACTTTGTGTATGACTGAGAGGAACAAGATGCAATCAACAGGGCTTTCCTATTTGGGGACATTCACAAAACAGATATTTGCTTATTGTGTTAGGCAGTTGTTTCTTGCTTTTTCAACCACAAACTATTCAGATTGCGGCACACTCACTGTTAGGCTACGTATTGCTGCTCTTTCTTAGAAGGCCACACATAGGATACCATTTGCTGTCATACTTTCATGTTTCCTCAGGTTACCCCCCTTTGGTTCTATATAACAAACTACATAGAATGGTACAGGACTTCAGTCTTATTCAAGGATATCATAAATTTAACCAATTCACCGACTGCTACCTGTATTCCCTAATCACTATTTTTAAAATTCCAAAGCATTACAATATTTCTAATAAACTAATATAATTTTGGCATTCTATACTTGCACACTAAAATAAACCTTTTCTTTCTACATAGAGAAGGTTCATAATATTTTATAAAATTGGCCTAAAATAATAGGCATGCTTATTTTTAAAATATGAGAATTTCACTTGAATAGAAAGTACCATGTGCTTCACTACTCTTTCATAGAATTTAAAAGCAAAAATGTGTGCTCCTTGGAAGCTTAGCACGGATATTGCAACCAAAGAATGTCTTAACTTTTTTCCTGTTAATATTAATCTTTTTCATATTCCCAAAAATATTCATTTCAAGCTAAGAATTTAAAATGATATAAAGTAGGATTTAAATGTTATTAGATAGTAATGAAACCTGGAATGTAAATTCTCTCATTTGTGGGGAATACATTCTAAGACCCCCCAATGGATTTCTGAAACCTCAGAGAGTACCAAACCCTATATATGCTATGTTGTTTTTATCTTATGCATACACACCTATGATAAGGTTTAATTTATAAATTAGGCACAATAAGAGATTAACAATTATTAACAGAACAATAACAATACATATGCTGTAATAAAAGTAATGTGAACGTGATCTCTTTTTCTAAAAATATCTTATTGTGCTGAACACATGTTTTTTCTTGTAATGGTGTGAGATGATACAATGCTCTACATGATGTCATGAAGTGAAGTGAATGACATAAGCACTGTGACTTAGCATTAGGCTACTATTGACCTTCTGACCATTCATCAGGAACAGGATCATCTGCTTTGGGTGATCCTGGATCATGAAGCCACGGTGATGTTGACAGTTGAATGTCAGCTGCAGATGATGTTGGTGACTAACTAGAGGGTAGTGTAGATAGGAAGGATTCGCTTCCCGGGCAGGACGGAGTGGGATGGCACAAAATTTCATCACACTGCTCAGAACAAGGCAGAATTTAAAACTCATGGATTGTTTATTTCTGGAATTTTACACTTAATATTTTCAGACTGCATCTGACCCTGGGAAACTGAAACCATAGATAAGGGGTGACTGCTGAATTGTATTTGGGATTTTTGCTAAATAAGTAGATTACAGCTGCTCCTGCCACAAAAAAAAAAAAAGAGCTCTGTTATGTAAGATGATAAGGAATCATCGATGTTAGAGAATACAAACAGGAAAAAGATGCAAACTAATACATATCACCATTGTAACCTTTTTCCTATTTGTATTCCATAACACCATGTTTCATATTTTAAGCATGTACAATAAAATTTATTCTAGAAAAGAGTTTATATGTTCACCATTCACCAGTATTAATGAAAACAGGACACATAACAATTGCCAAATGTATCCTTTGTTATAAAATAATACTGAAATGTGGAAGGTTTTCAACAAACATGGTTTCAAATGTAATCTTTTTCTTAACATTATCAATTATTGCTAATGTATAGTTAATTATTGTTAACGCAGCACTCTACAAAGGGCACTATGTTCTTTCTCTGCTCACTTGAAACAACAAAATATTGCTGACAACAGCCATTTGGGCTTCTCATCATCTATGTATTTATGAAATGAGAGCCCTATGCAATGTACAGTATAATTCACTAAGCATAATGGAATAGCAAACAATGCAAAGTGGGGCGGACAGTCTAGAGTCCTCCACATTAAGAAAATAGTGAAAACTCTAGGCTGGATATAGCAGCTTCCACTCTTGCCTTTCATTTTCTGTTGATCTTCAATTTTGCCTGCCTCCAGTGTTAGAAGATGCGATAAAGTGTTATCTGCCCTTTTTGCTTAAAAGTCATTTGGCAACTCCGAATCTAAAGAGAGAGCAGGTGTTACTGTGTCCGAGGCCCACTCAGTCAGTTTTCTGGGTCTATAAGCTGTCTTTCAAAGTGAAAAAGAGAGAAAAATAAGTCTTGAGATAAAGCTCCAAATATGTAATCGTGAATGAAGCATATCCTATTTCTAATCAGAGGGAAACTTTGAAACTACTTGGCCATTCATTTAAACTTTAGATCTTTGTTTTTGAAGCTTAAAAGGAATGCAGTTTCTAATTTATGATGTATTATCCATTTTATTAAACACAAAATTTTCTTATATTTCAATCTTTTATTCAAAATTTTAATCATATGGGTATTTATCAATATATTCAGTCATGCATCCTATCAACAAACATTTATTTAATGTCTACCACATGGAAAATATTGTAATAGGCACTAGGGATGCAGAGTATAACACAGACCTGGGTCTTACTCTTATTAAACTTTTTATTCTACTCAATTATAGATATTAAACAATTTCGTGTTGCTAGACATAATATTTCTCTTTGCTAGAATCTGCCTTGAACACTTGAGATGCTGAATCTTTATGATTACAAGAGAAAAAACATTTTTTCTTTTTTTACTTTTGTTTTTTGTAGATGCAGGGTCTTACTTTGTCACTCAAGATGAAGTGCTGCTGTGTGATCCTAGCTAACTGCAGCCTCAGACAACTCAGCTCAAACTATCTTCCTGCCTCAGCCTCCCAAGTAGCTGGGATTATAAGTGCACACCACTATCCCTGAATTTATCTTTCTTTCTTTTCTTTCTTTCTCTTTCTTCCTTTTTCTTTCTCTTTCTTTCTTTCTTTCTTTCTTTCTTTCTTTCTTTCTTTCTTTCTTTCTTTCTTTCTTCTTTCTTTCTTTCTTCTTTCTTTCTTTCTTCCTTTCTCTCCTTCCTTCTTTCTCTTTTTCTTTCTTTCTTTTCTGTTTTCCTTCTTCTTTCTTTCCTTTTCTCTCTCTTTCTTTCTCTTTTCCTTCTTTCTTTCCTTTTCTCTCTCTCTCTCTTTCTTTCTTTCTTTTCTCTTTTTGTTTTCAAGATGAAGTCTCATTATGTTGGCCAGACTGGTCTCAAATTCCTGGGTTCAAGTGATTCTTCTGCCTTAGCCTTTCAAAGTGTTAGGATTATGTCAGCCACTGTGCCTAGCCATATTTTTCTTTATTAAAAAGGTCCCAAAGTAGAATTGCTTGGGCCATAATGTGTTATAGAATTTAGTTAAGCAATTTCAGTACAGGCAGTCTCTTTGCATGCTTCTGATATGTATACATTTTCGTTATTATGGTTAGTTAAACATTACTAGTTTCCATCGATACAGTTCATAGTTCAGTTACCATGGTATATTAACTATAATTGCATAAAGCACCAACTTCACCGCTAGCTCTTTAGTCTACATATCATTACCGAAATTACAGATGTGCATCATGATCAGTGACAAAACACACCACTTTCAAAGTCTGTTGGTGATTGCTTATGGCATATCTGTGATTTGGTTCGTGTTCAGATAGCAAGGCAAGTAGTGTCATTCCTTCCTTGTTTTTCATTGACAAACACCATGATATTTTAAAAAAAAAAGACTGAAAAAGGGAATTAGCCAATAAAGATACATGTGCAGCAAAGAAACAAAAAGTGATAATGCTGGGAGTGAAATTCAAATCAAACATAAGTGCAGTCATAGGAGAATTAACTAACTGTAGAAATACTGACACTGATGCCGTTTGGGAGACTCTAGATATGTAGTCAGAGGAACTCAGTAAGGTAACCGTATCAACATAAAGTAGGAAGGTGGCATGGTGACACGTGCCAGTGGATGGGACACTGGCAACACTTTTTATTAAAGATTCAAATTTAGAAGGAAGTACAACAATTTAAAGACATAGAAAAGATGCTGGTTTTGTGTCATTATACATTAAGAGGGTAAGCACATTTCAAACCATTCTTGGTAAGTTTTTTACAAAGAAATAAAACTCATTACTTCTCAAGGTTTCTAATGTATTAAAGCATTAAATAAAATAATGAATAAATACCAGTTTTACTATTTTTTCTTACATATTTGTAACTGACAGTAAAAAAAAATCTTTTAAATATTTTGATAGAAAGATTTCAAGATCAAGTCCTCAGTTTAAAGTTATTTTCATTCTCCCGCATGACTGTGTAAAACAGAAATTGCCTGTACAGCATATATCATATCCCACTAACTTCACAAAATCTATAATGCCTGCAGGGGTTGGTCTGAGAATGGTTTAAGTACTGGCAACCAAACTCAGAAATCATTTTCCTCTTCAATGACTAAGCACCAATGATGCTTGTCAGCCCTTCTGCAAAGACAGGCAACTTCACCATTTTGGTAGGCATGACAAAATATGCCTGAACCATAGAATTAAACGTAGTTTAAATGATTTTCCAGATTTTGTTTACATATAATTCTTAAAGAAGCAATCTCAGTAGCTCTCTCAACATTTCCAGTCATAGGAAATAAGAAAAAGGACACTGCTCCAGCTGAGATTCTTGTTCTTTAAGAAAAGCTAGCAGAAAGAAGAAAGTATTCAAACAATAAATGTGATAGCATGGCAGCTGTCGTTGCAGAAAAGTTCTAGTAATATTTAGAGAAGAGCAGAAAAAATATATTTATTTCTAAGCCCTAAGGCAAAACAATCTTGATTTTTTAATGTAGCATAATTACATAAAAAGAAAACCTAGGCAATACCATTCAATACATAGGTATTAGCAAAGACTTCATGATTAAAACACCGAAAGCAATTGCAACAAAAGCCAAAATTGAAAAATGGGATCTAATTAAACCAAAAAGCTTCTGCAAGGCAAAAGAAACTAGCATAAGGGTGAACAGGCAACCTACAGAATGGGAGAAAAATTTTACATGTACTCATAATATCCAGAATCTACAAAGAATTTAAATTTACAAGAAAAAAACAACCCCATCAAAAAGTGGTCAAAAGATATGAACAGACACTTCTCAAAGGAAGACATTTATGCACCCAACAAATATATATAAAAAGGTTCAATATCACTGGTCTTTGGAGAAATGCAAATTGAAACCGCAATGAGAAGATACCATCTCACACCAGTCAGAATGGCAATTATTAAAAAATCAGGAAGCAATAGCTGCTGGTGAGGCTGTGAAGAAATAGGAACACTTTTACACTGTTGGTGGGACTGTAAATTAGTTCAACCATTGTGGAAGACAGTGTGATGGTGTCTTAAGGATCTAGGATCCAAAAATGACATTTGACCCAGCAATCCCATTCCTGGGTATATACCTAAAGGATTATAAATTATTCTACTATAAAGATATATGCACACGTATGTTTATTGCAGCACTATTGACAATAGCAAAGAGTTGGAACCAACCCAAGTGCCTGTCAGTGATAGACTGGATAAAGAAAATGTGGCATGTGTACACCATGGAATACTGTGCAGCCATAAAAAAGGATGAGTTCATGTCCTTTGTAGGGACATGAATGAAGTTGGAAGCCATCGTTCTCAGCAAACTGACACAGGAACAGCAAACCGAACACTACTTGTTCTCACTTATAAGTGGGAGTTGAATAATGAGAACAGACGGGCACAGGGAGAGGGACAACAGAAAGGTTGGTGGGCAATGAGAGGGAGAACATTAGGACAAATACCTAATCCACAGGGGGCTTAAAACCTAGATGATGGGTTGATGGGTGCAGCAAACCACCATGGCACATGTATACCTAGGTAACAAACCTGTACATTCTGCACGTGTATTCCAGAACTTAAAATAAAATTCTTTTAAAAAAGAAAGCTAAAAAAATATTGTCTCTTAGAAGAGATACTCTATTCATAATTTATCATGACTTGAATGCACATGTTGGGGATCAGAAAATGATATCCCAACGTATGGGGCTTTGACATACTGAGAACTTGGACAAAAGGATGTTGGAAGACATTTGAAGCAGCTTGAGAGCCGAGGTTTCTCTGAACATCTCCCGTCGCTCATCCTTCATTCTCCCACAAAGTGAGTCATAGAAATAAGACTTTCTGTTCCTCAAGGCAGGTCATAGAAACTAGAACCCTTTTTCTGCAAAACAAGCCATAAAACCTGGAAACATTACAGTAAGCTTTTCCTGCCTTTCTGTTTAGGAGCTAGCCATAAAGAAATTTGTCTGGATAGTTGGTAATAAGACCCTCATTCCAGGGGCCCTGCCCCCCATCCCTGAGAGGAAGAAATACTACAATAAAGAGGCTAAGAAGAATCTGAACAGACAGGTCTTGCTGAGTTTCCCTCCTTAGTCTGTTAGCATTAGGTCATACCCATTTGTCCGAACGCAATTCTACATGGTTGTCCATGTTTCATGGAACCAAACCATGAAAATAGACAATTTGTCCCGAGTCTTTGTGCCTTCATTTCCAAAGCCTCCATGATATGTAAAACCTCGATTAAATAAATCCTTTATGCTTTTCTCTTGTTCTCTAGTCTTGTGTTCTAGAAGTGTCAGTTGTGACCCTTATGATAAATAAACCCATAATATGAAAGTGGAAAATACTATTATCTTTTCATTTACATTTCTTTTGGTTAATTCTTCATAAAATGGAGTAAAAGCAATATATTTCTATGCTCTATCTAAAAAACATTCACACAATTCAACTTCTGACATTTCCAAAGATACACCACTAATCACTGTTTTACTGAAACAGTTGCATTTATTTGCTTGATTTTGAAGGTGCATTTGAATGTACAGCCTTGAAAAAGATTACATAGGAAACAATTTCCAATAGTGATTTCATGGTGGAGGTCACATATTTTAACTTATGAGTCGTGTGGCTTATTGCTATACTTTGAGAGGCCTGGAAATGAGTTATGCCAGATGATGGTTGCATAAGTAAATAAACAAGGCCAGAGCAGTTCAGCACAGCACCAAATCGCCAGTGAACGGATGCTAAAAGCGTTCAATCATGCAGCTCCAATTTTTCAAAAGCAGCAGCTGGAAAAAGCACAAGGCCTTAGGTTTGCTCTTATTTAGTACAGAGTAAAGAAGTCGTTTATTTAATATGGAGTAAAGAAGCCTTTTTTATTTTAAAATAGTAAGCATTCCTACACTGCAGCTTAGGTAATAAAATACATATCCAAGTAAGGGAGCTGTACTTTTGATACTCCTTTTAATGTTAATATTCTTTCAGAACTGAAGAGTAAAGAAGCATTTGGGATTACATTATTAAATATCAGCAGAAGCACAGAAGTGTTTTTTAGAATATAACATTTATAGGTAATACATATATTAAATAAATTCTTGTTTTTACAAATAAGTTAAACTAAATGAAAGTCTTTGTTTATACTAGCCGAATTGATTATAATTTGGAAATCCCTTTGGGAACAACAGTATGTAGCTTAAATTAGAAAAACTCTAGGACACAGGAACAACAAGAAGATCTAAACTACCTTTGCCACTAATTTGATTTCTTGAAAAAGCTAACAAAAATAAATATTTTTCACTAAGGACTTACTTTATATCAAGCATTGTCAGGCCCTTTGTCCATACAATCATTTGGTCCTCACAGTAATCCTGTGAGAGAGCATCTTTATCTGTACATTACAACTAGAAAGCAGCAGTTCAGGGCTTCCCAAAGCATGCAGACAAGGAGGGAGCAGGTAGCCCAATTTTAAAATCAAGATGTATCAGACCAAAGCAAAACCAGAGCCGATCAGTGGATAAGCAGTAAAAACAGATTTTATTCAAGACTATTACAATAGGGGGAAAGAGACTTCAGTATCAAACTTGGCTCAATTCTGAATACAGCATGGCATGTGAGAATATACAGTCAAGGAGCCGGGTGGAGGTCACTGGGTGGAAAATTACGAGGTAACATCAGGAATAAGGAGGATTGTGTCTAAAACAATCTAGCAGGATTCTTGGTAAAGATAAGCTTGGGTATTCAGGATATCAGGGAATGATGAAGGATGAAGACCGTGATTAGATATTGAGGGTTATCAGCTATCATGGGCAAGAGGTTCTTGCTAAATGACAAAACAAAGTTCTTGCTAAAATTGGATTTTGTAAGGAAGTATACAGATGGGCCTAGGGCAAGGCTCAGAAGCCTAGCTAAAGTTTGGTCAAGCAAAGAACTTTTTCAGTGGCACTCTAAATTCTGTGCCCTTCCCCATATGCTAAACTTTGTTCATACTCCAATAAACTTAAACACAATGGTTCCTTTTTCCTATCAAATCAATTGCAAATATAAAGTCACAGCTTTCCTTTTGGCATCGAAGAAGCTCTCATTTCTCACTCATGTTCTTTCTAACACTTCATGCCATACCACTATTTTGTGATCTTAGTTAAACATTTATGTCATTGCCTTTTGTACTTCTATTTTACCCTAAGGGTATTTTATTATCTTTTTCTGAGTATAAATAAGGTCAGTTGAGATAATCAAGATAAAAGTGTGTTGAAAATTTAAAGGTAGTAGATGAGCTGGGGTCATAATTATGCTTCCATTATAGAAAAACAATTTGCTTAACAAACTTAGAAACTACTTTAGAAGAAGAGTATGTAGCGGTGTCCTTCATTCCATACCGAGGAAATTCCTTTTAAAGACACTATCTGTACAGTAAGCCGCAGGAGATCATCTGCTAAGAGTGTACGGGTGAATGCAAATTAAAAATAAGAGGGTTCATTCCTCCAGGTTTAAAATAAGAAAAGACATGCTTTTCTCCTTTAAAGCATTCACTTTAGAAAACTTATCATTGAGACCCTATATAAATTATTTTAAAGCTAAGTAAGCCTCTTTTCAGGTTTATTACTCAGAAATATCTATCTCCCGGACCTGGGAATTACCTGTTTTACATACAATCATCAAGAAAGATAGTGGGCCTATCTCCCAGTTTCTGGGATGGGTGGGAGATTTATACTTCTACAAGCACTGCAGTCTGAGTTGCAAAACTACCTTGCCACAAAGATATGAGACTTTCTTTTTTCTTTGCTTAAAGCCAATTAACTAACACAGATGATCACCCCAATTACTACGTAAATATAGGATTAACTGCGTGGGACAAATGGTGCTGTCAAGTCCTCTTGCTTGAGGAATAGTTATGTTTATTTCGAGAACACTCGGGTAATGGGTTGTATGTAGCTGCTTGGCTATATAAGAGTGAGATTTCTATCTTGGCAATCTCTTTGATGATTGCCTAGGATATGCATCACATTCTGGTTTAATGTTTATTCAATATTACAATTGTATTCTTTTGCTTCCACCATTATATAGAGGTTTCCAGAATTAGAAAGAGATTTTGTTTTTAATTATATTTTTCCAACAAGAAAAAATATGTCCTTCTAAAACTTGAATTTTGAGCACAGTCAGAAAATGAAGAATATAAAGACAATGAACATTTCACCAATGGAAATTTGAAAAGATGTATGTAACTTATTCGTTACAGGAATGCATAGTGATTATTCTTTGTGGTATTAAAGAAGTGTGCTTTGTGCCTTTTCAGAAAAATATCAGTTCTATTTTTCCATAAAACATTTGAATTGCATGAATGGAAGTATTGGGCATGGGGTTATGACGGGTTACATGTTTAAATACAAAATAGTGTAAAAAACTGATGATTGACAGGATATATTGAACTAGGGCAGTGTTCATAAAAGTTTATACTCTGGAATCCTAACCCATAGGATGTTCTGTTAAAACAAATGGGTGAGAGGAGGTAAAGAAGTTTTGGAGACTGCATATCATCCCCTACTTTAAAGGTTTACATTTATTAGCATATTAAAAAGTCTGAGATATTTCTCACAATGGAGATATTTGTCTCACTTTGTTTGATCTAATTTTCTCTAAATTTATTTTACATTTGGGAACATTTTTGTAAACTATTTCTTAATACCCCCTGATGCTAATGTTGTTCCATAGTACATAGCCCTAGGCTGTGAGGAGTCACTGAAGAGTTTCTTGTTTTTTTTTTTTTTTTTTAATATTAAAACCCACTACATCACTGGAACATATTTTGGGAAGTGCCAACGTAAGGCCAGAACTGAAAATTCAGATTTTCCCAATCTGTTTAAGAGTCAGGAGAAAAAATGACAGGTTTGATCAGTTTGTTTCAGAGTTTAGTGTACGCCAACAGAGCAATTCCAGGTTTTTAGTTAATGGGGATTAACAAACACAGCTGGAAAGCCGCTGTTAATCATTCAGAAAAAGAGTAATCCGTAAAAGAAGTTTTAAACGTGCTTTTCTTTCCCTGAATTTTTGGATTGTGCCTATTCTAAGGGAAATAAATTTAACATTAATCCTTGTTGAGTAAAATTGCCATAATCCTTTTCTATAATTAAGTGAATTATTTTTAGTCACATCTACAGCTTATGCAAGCATTTTCCCAAGCTAAATAGTAAAACATAAATTCCCTTTCTGCCAAGGTAAGTTGTTTCCCTGAAAGTTTATAGTCTTCAGAGTGAGACCTGAAACCCTCTACCCCTATATTCAACCTGAACACTGAGAACTGGAACTACAACCCCACAAACACATACAATAACGTAACTGCCATTTCCTTGTTTTTGTTGGCATTACTTTATTTTTCCTGGAGTCTCTTGCTTAAGCAATGGATTTTTTTCATGACAGGAAATTCCGATGCAACAATTAGTTTCTGTTTAGGCTTCCCAGTTTGTGATATTTTGCTACAGCAGCAGCCCTATCAGAATGAATACGCCTTCCCCACTCCACAATACTGCCAACGTTTGTGGCATTGGTGCTCTTTCTGGCAGTAAGCAATAAACTCAGCCTTTTCTTAATGATAGCTCGTGCTAGTTATATTTGAGATGCCAGCATTCAGCAAGAGCCCACTAGATTTGCCATTCTTTTAAAGTTGTCAAGAACTTTTGAATAAGATATTATTCCATGATTTTTTAGTAATGAGAGAAATGTGCATGATTCTTGGAAATGCCCACCAGTTACAAGAAACATCTAGAAATGAGGCCCAAGAAACGGTTGGCATCCAAATATAGAGTTGATAGGGTTGAGCCGTACTGTGGAGTTTGAAATTTATCCTAAAAGCAGTGAGGAATAATTAAAGGATTTAAACCAGAAGGGTAAACAAGCAAACTAAAAAAATCCTTCCATTCTATTACAGCTGCCATTAATTTCATTTTGAAACTTTTTATAGTATACCATATGCCAGCATATATGAAAAAAAAATTTTTGCCTAAACTCTGTTCTCAGAAAAATTAAATTATCATAACTGTCTATGTATCTATCTATCATCTTACAACTCAGGCAAAGTAAAAACGAGCCCCAGGTATATTAGATGATTCAAAATGTGGCTCTAGTGAAAATGAGGACACCGAAGTCAGAGATGCATGTGAAGAACATGAAACAATTGCTTTGTCAAATGTGAAGCTGAAAAAAGAATTATTTAGAAATTTACATTACTTTACATAAAATTGTGTTTAAACATACATGAATAAATTAATAAAGTATATCAAACGGCAACATATCTGAGTATTTTATCTATATCTGGACAATAAATACAGATAAAACTTACCTATAAATTTTAAATGCTTCCAGTCAACATTGAAGGTTGGCCAAAAATTTATTTGGATGGATCTTATCTATGGGAATATAGGGGATCAGAGTACACCTTAAATACAGGCTTATGGTATTGGTGGGTAGATACATAGAGAGACAGACAGATATTAATCACAAACTCTAGCAGATTCACAATTGTACTTACCCGGTAGGTTGGGTCTTTCACTTCTTTACATCATATGTGATTTTCCTCTTTCAAATACAGAGTACCAGGAAAATAAATGAAATTTAATCCAATCTACCTGAAGCTCAGTCTATTTAGAATTAACTTCCTTTCTTCAGAGTAACTGCCAAGACTTCCTCATTTTCTACCCCCATCCTCTTATTCCTCCCCAAAATGGAACCTCATGTTTGTTTCAAGCAGGAATCTACATGACATCATGCCACTGTGGGAAAGGATGACCTCAGCTTTCTGCTAATCTTCCAGGGCACCCTGGCTGGTATCTCCAGAAATACAAGTGGCTTGATCCCATCCCTGAGTGTTCTGCTACAATCTACCAATTGTACAATTTATGGTCTACACTTTCTCAGGTTGGTTATTTCCCTCTAACCCTACTTTAATATTTGGCCTTACTTTTGATGTTACTAACACTGAAGATCCATGGTGAACATAAATGCCCTGAGATATCATTGAAGCAAAAGTTAAGAATTTTTGTTTAGCTAATAAATAATGAAATAGCCAAAAGATGGGCACCAAGAGGAAGAGCATGGGTTTAAAAATAAACCACATTTAATTATATTTTTAATTACATAATAATGAAACATTTCTTCTCAATATATTTTAGAAAGCATACTTTCAGTAAGTGGAATAATAGTATGGAATAACCAAAGTGAATCTTTTCATAAAGGGAAATTCACATTACCAAAAGCCCAGTAAGAATCATACTATGGAAAGAGGGCAGCATTAGAAAACCAATAGTTAACATCTCGTGAACTGTGATGAATATATTTTGAATAAAATTAGCTTTCAAAATTCTGCTGAAGTGCTACTTCCCAGAATAGGGAGTGACTATAATCTTGTTTATTTACTATGCGGTCGACTTGCAAAGAAGTCCAGTGAGGAATATATGTAAGACTGCATCATCTTTACCACTAATAACTACCTGGTTGTTTATATGGTTGCTTTAGACTCTTGCAGATTTGTGCCTTTTAAAACTAAAGAGTCGTTAGTTTCATTTAAAAGGAAAAAAAGAAATTACATGCAACTCAAAAGATTTGGAGCAAATATTACATAAAATATAACGGAAGTCTTTCCTCCATTCCAGGAAATTTGAGAACATTTTTATATTCTATGACCAGGTCTTCTGAAACTGGATCTTATAAGTGCTATTTCTAAAGGAGTATATTTCAATAGATAACTTTCTTAAATAATCTGTTTTGGTTTCCTTAATTTTTTTCAGTTTTTCAGTACATAAAATGCTGTTAAATTTATAGTCCAGGAAGCTTTCAAAAGTATTTCAAAAAACATGCTTAACAATTTTTAATGTGACCAATGTTATTTCCTGATGATATAAAAAGTCCTGTTGACCTTGTGATGTGAAAGCACATAGTTGGGTTCCAAATTAGTTATTCGTTTACACTTGATACTCTTGAAGTAGATGAGAGTCTGGTTTTAGGAGGGGCCCAAATTGAGAGATAAAACTTTGCAAATAAGACTCAACATTAGTCTATCCTGGTCTACATATTGCAGTTTAAGCTTCTTTAAATTATGGCTTTTCTATATTTCCCCCAAAATCTCTAGGCATATTTCTTCACTTTTAAATACTGTAAGCATAACCTAAGGAGAAAATTATATCTTGGGTTAATGTAATTAGGAAGTAAGTGTCCACCAATGTGGTAAGATTTGAAACAACCTTTATCCAATACATATTTTCCACATTTTAATATTTTAGAACTTAAAATTTACAAGTAAACACTTGGCGAGAAAAAAGTGACAACATACACTTCCTATCCTAATAACTGCGTATATAATAAATCTTCTGTGCCTTGCATATGATAGGTGCACAATAGATGTTTGTTGAATGAATGAATACATGAATGAAAACGTCTATGTAGGTTTATCCTAACTAGTAGAAAGCATACACTAATGAATTCTACCCTTTCTAGGCATATTTATGTCTTACTATGATCTTAGAATCATATCCTTAAGTTAAATTGCTTTTCTAAATCTAGCACAGTTATGATATCAGTGAGATCAACAGTGAGACCAAATAATAATTATTTGATAAGGAAAGAATTACTGATCCTTAATCAAAAAGAAAGAATTCTGATTTGGTGAGTTTTCAATAAAGCTTATTAAGTCTACAGGGAAATATGGAGTTGGTGAAAGCTAGAAATTTAAATCTACAGTCAGTTGCCAAATAGCTTATTTCATCTCTTCATTTCAGTAAAAGAAATGAAGCTGGCAAAACAAATATTAAACTTGTTATAGAGTTCAAAAATTACTATACAGTGTGCATGAGGAGATGTTTCTAGACTCAAAACTGCTCTTACATCAAATTCAACTGAAGACAGATTCAGCCTAATTCCTGAGTATATTGAATTAGCATGACTACATGCTTTATTCAGGTCACCGAGAAGACTGAATTTACCTGCTTAGTGGGAAGGTCAACTGGAAGTGAATTAATTAAGGAGTGTTGGAAATGTACTACATTGTAAGCTTCCATATAGATTATAGAAAAAAATTAAGAACCAGAAGGTAAATATCAACAGGTAAGAGAAAAGGTGCACCAAGATTGAATGCATTAAAGGTAAATTTTAGTGAAAGAGAAAAAAATACATTTTCTGAGGACAAAAGGATACGGAAGTAAATTAAAGTACTTATGAACCTTAGCTGGTCATAAACAACATAGGCTCTTATCTAACATTTAACTCCATCAGTCTTAGCAACTGCCTGAACAAGTGAAACTTTACAAAACAACTTCCATTTCCTGATTTGGGGAACTTGGCTATTATAAATTTTGAAAAATTTGGTTTGAGACTAGCATTTTAAAATTATTCTTTTTATAATCTTTATGCCCCTAAGATCAACTATTAATAAACAAATATTACAAATTTAAACAGCTGCTCATGCCTCTAAAAGCATATAGAGTATCATTCAAAATAAAAATATTAAAGAATAAAGCCTGAGCAACAAAGCATAAGGAGTTAATTTAAAATTAAGATTTGGCATTTACATATAACTTTGGATAGTTTTGTTGTTCTTATTTTTTCTATGAAATACAGTACTCTCTTCCTTCTTTTTAATAAAAAATGGAAATTAGTAAAAAGGGGTAGATTTAGAGATAATTCAAATTTATAAAGAACCTGAATGTTTGACATATTTTGGAGTTAATTTCACACTTAGAAAGGAAATTCAAAGGATTGTTTATAAAATTTAAATCACATTATAGCATAGATTTTAGAATCAAACAGGAATAGGTTTGTTTTCTTGCTCCGTTACTTAATGACTGGGAACATTTGTAGTTTATTTATTCTCAGTGAGCCCCAGTTTTAAAATGGAACATCTTATTGTGTTGCAATAAGATATAGTAAGCACTATATCATATGGTGTATCTTGTTTCTGCATTTAATAGAATGCTTTAGTTACTTTTAAAATAACTGAACTCCAGCAAACTTACAAAAATAACCAAAGGAGGAAAGAATATTGTATACCTTACATCAGAAAATTGTTTTAGAGTGCTGTTTTATAATTTTTTTAAGTGTATTAATAGTCTTTTATAAAATATTAAAATCTACAAAAAGAATTATCCATTTTTAAAACAACACTTATTAACATCTTACGGAACTTCAGGGTACCCAAAAAAGCAGTTTAAGAAAAGCAAATTGAACATTTGTAATTCTGCTTGCCAAATGTTACAAAAATACTTACTTTTAAAAATATATATTAAAATTATATAACTATTTCATTGTTGCATCTGTCAGACCCCTGGAAGGAAAAAGATGATGGATAAAAACAAGGTACTTGAGGATGTTTGAGACTATTAGCGTTAGAATACATACAAATGAGGCCAATGAGTGAACTTTTTTACAAAGACATGAGCAAGATTTAGAGAAATCAGTTAGAGATGAGTCAGTGCCCTGTGGCTGGCAATAGCAATGATCTATTACCACATCCAGGCTTGAAAGTGCAAGGAGAGGAAGTAGACTGTTAAGAACAGAGCTAACCTAAGATTACTGAAGGCGAGCCTTTGGTGGAGGAACAATACCAACCTATAGCAGTCTTAAAGGGAAAGAACCACAGCAATAAGTACCTCAAGTTTAACAGCTCAAACCTGCCAGTATCCTTCCGTGTGTGTCATTGGTTTAACCCACTAGAAGCCAGGCAGTGAAAGACTCCATTGATGTAACCCATAAGAGTCAGTGTCCTAGATACTAAGCAAGGTGAAAAAAAAATTGTAGAATGGATCTATATAGGCATGAACAACATCACCTCTAATTGTAACATTTCTGTTTTATAGCATTTAAAATCTTGTTTGACAGCAGGGCACAACCCATATGACACTCGAATAGATTAAAGGCAGAATTTTTTGCTATAGCCCTAAATGAGATAAGGCTGCCTGCCAAGGCCACATGGGAGTTTGCACCTGCAGAAAGATAACAGCAAGCTGGAGTTGTAGGGTGCAATTTATGTATGGTAGTGGGATGGCATTAGCTAAGCTCCTTTTGGATTGCTTAATTTGAATAATTTAATGGGTTTCAGAGTAGAGGGGTTGTCCCTAGTCTTTTGATAATTTTCAAAAATATTTTGAATAATGTGTTATTTATATACTCATCTACTCTATAAAAATAGATTTGGATGACTAAAATGCAATATAGTCAACCATGAATAAGAATCTATATTTTTCTGAGCATGTATAAATTTATATTTGCAATTTTTAAAGAACTTAAATCATACTATAGAATTGATATGTAGGCTTTTTAACTTATAAATTATGAACATTTCTCAGTAGCATTAAAATGCTTTCAAAAATATTTGAGTCGTTGATATTATTTTATATGATTTCTAATTTAATTCATCATCTTATTAAAAACATTTATTTTATTTCTACTTTCTTTTTATTTTAAAAATATAATGCCATGGTGATGCTCCTTGTATGTGAAACTATTTGAACATCTTTGATTGATGTTTTACAATAAATGTCTGTAAGTTACCATTTCAGGTGCTCTTCATGCATTTCAGTAGATCTATATTTCCACCTTCCATCATTTTCTTTCTGCCTTAAGAATTTTCATTGACCTTTTTTATGGTGAAATTCTGCTAGTGATGAAGTTTTTTAACTTTTGATGAAGTCTTTTAACTTTTGTATGCCTGAAAAGGTCTTTATTTCACCTTTATTTTGATTGGGTATACTATTCTAGGTTGACAGGATTTTTGTTTTTCTTTCAGTTCTTAGGAAATGTCTTCCCACTGCTAGTGTTTCTGACAAGAAATCTGCTGAAACCTCTATCTTTGTTTCTCTGTACATAGCATGTTATTTTTTGTCTGGCTGTTTTATGATTTTCTCTTTATCATTATTTTCTAGCAATTTAAAATGAGTCTTGATGAGATTTTCTTTGTAATTCTTGTAAACAGTTTTCATTATTCTTGAATTTGTAGGTTCATAGTGTTTATTAGGTTTAGAAAAAATTTGGCCATTACTTTTTCCGTTGTTTTTCTATCTCTTGCTCCTACTCTTTCTTCTCTCTTTCAGGCACTTTGATGACATATATATTAGGTTGCTTATTTTCCATAACAATGTACTTTTTCTTTATATCATATTATATTGGGGGGAAATGATTCATTTTTAACTTGACACTGTCATATGGAATCATTCTGCTTCAGTTAAAAATTCTGCTTTGGAGTGCTTGTATGAGTAAATAGCAATACAGCAAGCTAGGAACACAGGAAAGTTTGTAGAATCAAAGCACATTTCCTCCTAGTCACTCAAATTTGATTCTGCTGATGGATCTCTTCCTGTTAGTTTTCCAGTCATCTTCTTGCTAATAAGTCAATAAATTGGAGTCAAGAGTATGTCAGTCTTACCATTTACAAGAAGCTGGAGAACCAGTATCAAAGAGGAAAAAATAAAATCACTTCATATATATATATATACATATTGCACTTTAGATTCTGGTATACATGTGCAGAACAAGCAGGATTGTTGCATAGATACATACGTGGCAATGTGGTTTGATGCCTCTATCTCCCTGTCACCTATATCTGGCATTTCTCCTCATGTTATCCCTCCCCAACCTCCCTACCCCCTGCTGTCCCTCCCCTGTTCCCCCCAACAGATCCCAGGGTGTGATGCTCCCCTCCCTGTGTCCATGAGGTCTCATTGTTCAACAACCACCTATAAGTGAGAACATGTGGTGTTTGATTTTCTGTTCTTGTGTCAGTTTGCTGAGAATGATGGTTTCCAGATTCATCCATGTCCCTACAAAGGACATGAACTCATCACTTTTATGGCTGCATAGTATTCCATGGTGTATCTGTGCCACATTTAAATCACTTCTTCAATGCTCTGAAAATAGAATTCTTACTGTGAAATTCCCTCCAACTTAAGGCACAGTTAGAAGGTGAGGCTGAGGAGTAATGTACCTAATTATTTTTGGTGGGGGGAAGGGAGTAAGCAGAGACTATCAATAAATATGTATAAATTATGTTTTCAAAGAAAAGATTTCCTACTCAGAAAATGTTAATTCTATTTTGTACTAACAGAAAACTGGATTTGGAAAGTGTTAGTGGTTGATATTTAAGTTAATTCTAAAGCATACCTTTAAGTTTCAAGCTAAGTATTTTACCTGAACTTCAAGCTTTCTTGATTTCAACTCTAAGCAGCTGATGATTATTTATAGTTAATGATTAGTTTGCAAAACTGAGAACAAATTTTTTTGACAGTATTTCTTTATTTACAATTGCCTTCTTCAGAGTCATTAATAACTATTTTTAAAAGATATGTTCCTGGATCTCAATCCATATCATGGCAGTGGGAAGGGGAGATGGAGGAGGACTAAGACCTTTATATTTTTTAAAAGAATCAAAAGTTATTTTTATTCACCTTAAATTTTGAGAATTTATCACTGAGTTTTTAAGACTGCACATATATTAATTATCTTAGAGAAGCATACATTTTAAACCATTTTAAAAACCAGAAAATAAGAACTATTTATTATAGTAGAGTAATAAATTCAACACTGTTTGCTCAATTAAAATAAAGGTATAACTATTTCCAATTTTGAAATCTTTTCTCAGAAATTAAATTACTGAGTCTCCAAAGTTCAACAATCAACATTGTTTATATTCACTAATAAGAATTTGTTTCTCCAGTCTATCCCTAGTTTACTAGACAAATTTAGGCATTCTCTAAATTTGTCCATCTCTCTTATTTCTTTCTTTCCGAAACCATCACTGTCACCCTGAGGCTGTCTCAGTAACCTTCATCATACTCATCTACTTTGGCTAATAAAATAGGCTTAAATAAAGATCCTCTCAAAAGGTGATGAATACATATTTTTCCAATTACACAGCTTAATAATGATCAGTAGCACAGATTTCATTTTAAAAAATAAAATAAATTCATTCTGTCAAGCATGAATCATTTTCTTGAGTGAAAAAAGTGATTTTAAAGTTAACTTGATGAATTTTCATTATACAAATTTGAAAGCTTCTCTTAATTTAAAATAAGATTCTTCTTACCAAAACCTTTAAAGATGAGCTCCACTCCCATCTCTATAACAAGTAAGATTTGCGTGTCTCTAGGCAACCTGCTCAAGCAGTCTGGCTCACTTTGTTCACTTTCATTTGGGGACAAAATAATTTGACATTTTAGTGGACTCTGTGTTATACATTCCCACTTTCCTTCAAGATGTCCCCTTCTCAGGTCCAAGGCTTTCATTCCAGAGCCACTGGGGACATTGATTGCTGAGTGCTCATAGTTCACTGTCTCTTTGGAAATCATTCTTAACCATCCTACATTACACTCCTTCCCAAGGTCGGCCCCCATTCTATGACTGGGTGATGTGAAGTACAAAGTCCCCACTCCTTTTTCTTGACTGAGGACAAAGCTGAAGGACCACCAGTGTCTATGGAATTTGATGAGGTCTTTATGGGGACTGCATTGCAGCTTAATTTTTCTCTCATCTGCCCTACCATCTGTCATCACTCACACTCAGGTATTTTTTTTGAGAGTACAACCCAATAAACCTACGGTACATATTTTTTTTTTCTGTTTTCTAGCAAATCTAAACTAAAACAGTTATCTTGCAGTATGCATCGGGATTTTCAAAATAATTGTGCCATTTGACAGTTGATAATTTTAAACATTAAACTGTCATATTTATAACTGAAAATGAATTATAGATTTAAATTTAAAATCCAAAAGTTTTAAATTTTAGAAGAAAATCTTTGTAATCATAGGTTTCACAAATATTTCTTAGCTACAATACTGAAAGTATAATGCATAAAGAACAAATTAATAAATTAGGCTTCATCATATTTTTAAACTTCTGCTCTTCAAAAGAAACTGTTAAGAAAATGGAAAGAAAAGCTCCAGACTGAAAAATTATCTTTTGCAAGGCATCCATCTGATAAAAGTCTTGTAGCCAGACTACATGAAGAATTCTGAAAACTCAATAATAAGAAAATGAAGAATGTAATTAAAAAGTGGACAGAAGATTTGGACAGATATTTCACCAAAGAAGATATACTACAAATGACAAATAAGCACCTAAGAAAATATTTTACATTTATTACCATTAAGGAAATAAAAATTAAATAATGAGATATCAGTGCATGTTTATTAAAATGCCTAAAATTAAAATGACTGACCATAGCAAATGTTGGTGAGAATTCAGAGGAACTGGAACTCTCATACACTACTGGTAGAATATAAAATGGTACAAACACTGTGAAAAACAATTAGGCAGTTTCTTGAAAAGTTAAACATACACCTACCATATAATCTAGCAATTCCATTCTAGGTACCCACTTAAGACGCAAAGGAAATATGTCTGTATAAATACTTGTACATGTGTGTTTATAGCATCTTTATTTATAATAGCCAAAAGCTAGAAGCTGCTCAACTGTTTATTGACAGATAACTGGTTAAACAAATTGTGATATATTTGTAAAATAGAATATTACTCAGCAATGAAAGGAATCAGTTTTTGATGCACACAGCATGGATGAATATCAGATTAAATAAGCTGAGTGAAATGTGTGTGTTTATAGCATTTTTATTTATAATAGCCAAAAGCTAGAAGCTGCTCAACTGTTTATCAACAGATAACTGGTTAAACAAATTATGATATATTTGTAAAATAGATTACTCAGCAATAAAAGGAATCAGTTTTTGATACACACAGCATGGATGAATATCAGATTAAATAAGCCAAGTGAAAGAAAACAGTCAAAAATATGTATATTTTAGGATTCCATTTATATAAAATTCTATAAAATTTAAACAAATGTATAGTGATAGAAAAAAAATCAGTTTTTCACTGGCAGTTGGGAGATAGCTGCAGGAAAGGAATTGCAAAGGGAAACAAAGACTATTTTGCCTAATGAATACATCTATTCTTTGGGTTATGCTGATAGTTTCATGGGTATACACATATGTCAAAACATCAAATTATACAATTTAAATATGTACAGTTTATTCTATGTGAATACCTCAGTAAATCTGTTTTTTTAAAGGCCATATTTAGCCCTGCAGTGTGCTTCATGAAGTGTAGAATGAATGCTGAAAAACATGAAGGTAAAATTCTGTAGCTTTGTGTATTGTTATACTGGAAGAAGTTGAGAGAGGCAATTTGGGGTGACAGATTCACAAAATATAGGAATGGCATGAAATGAGAAATTATGTGGTGAGCAAAAAATGTGTTTAATAACTTACTGCATTAAGAATGGTAAAAATTCTTTAGCCTAGAAAAATATTGGCAGATAAAATAAGCTATGGAATCAAAATGTTCCTTCAAAATGTGATCCCAACCCTTTGATAAAGGATTATGAAAGTTGTAACACATTAATTTAGAGTCTGCTATGAAAAAGAAATAAAATTCATACTCTATTAAAAACCTTGGAAGTAATAAATGATACATATAATCTATAATTTCTTTTCTAGAACATTATGGCTATAAGTGACTATAGTGGACTTGGCCTCAAAGCTTGATTCTGCCCATTGCTAGCTGTATAAATATGAGTCAGTCAGACCCACTATAAACCACAGTTTTCTTATCTGTATAAAAAATGAGATTAATAATACCTAACTCAATGTTGTTGTAAATATATGTCTTTCTGTATATAGATGTTTGGTTGCATAGGAGGCATAAAACAAATGAAATAATCCCAGTGCACCCTTTCACCTTGGAAAGTCAATATATGGTGTGATTTTATACAGTGTTGATTTTTTCCTGAATATCTGTATTAGTCAACATAATTAATTTTAAGCTGTGCTACAGTCAGCCAATAAGTCTTGAATCTCAGTAACTTAAAGGAAGTAACATTTATTTTACAAAGTTTTATGCAAACACTTTGAGGGATCCAGACTACTTCCATCTTGTGAAGACTAATATATTTAAATTTTTTATTTTAATTTTTATAATTGGTCTCATGTAGATAGTGAATAGAATGATATCTTAACACCTGTCCTCTAAAGTCTCTCCAGCTGTGAAAGAAGGAAGGTAAAGGTGGACAGTACATTAAAATGTTCAGCTTGAAAGTAACTTGCATTAATTTCTCTCACATTTTACTATTGAGAATTAGTCATTAATCACATGTCCTGACTAACTGCAGGAGACTGGCAAATGGTTTCCTCTCATGTGCTCAAGAAGGAAAAAACTGGGTTAGCTGAGTACTAATAGTCTTGATCACAGTATACCACTGGGTTTATTTTTAAATGCCTGGAATGCCATTTCTAAGAATCATGCTTAATGGTATAAGGGTAATACATATGTGTCCTGTTGCATGCAGCAATATGCCAAGACATCACATTGCAGCAGAGAAAGAGGTACAATCATAGGACCACCTAAGAAGGAGATGGGAGGTGATATGGTTTGGTTCTGTGTCCCCACCCAAATCTCATCTTGAATTATGCTCCCATAATTACCAATTGCTGTGAGAGGGAACCAATGGGAAATAATTTGAATAATGGGGGTGGTTTGCCCCATGTTGTTCCTGTGGTAGTGAATAAATCTCATGAGATCTGATGGTTTTATCAGGAGTTTCCACTTTTGTATCTTCCTCATTTTCTCTTGCTGCCACCATGTAAGAAGTGCCTTTTGCTTCCTGCCATGATTTTGAGGCCTCTCCAGCCATGTGGAACTTTAAGTCTAATTAAACTTCTTTTTCTTCCCAGTATCAGGTATGTCTTTAACAGCAGCATGAAAATGGACTAATACAGTAAATTGGTACCAGTAGAGTGAGGTGTTGCTGAAAAGATACCCAAAAATGTGGAAGCAACTTTGGAACTGGGTAACAGGCAAAGGTTGGAACATTTTGAGGGCTCAGAAGAAGACAAGAACATGTGGGAAAGTTTGAAACCTCCTAGAGACTCGTTGAATGGCTTTGTCAAAACTGCTGGTAGTGATATGAACAATAAAGTCTGGGCTGAGATGGTCTCAGTGGAGATGAGGAAGTGAAACAAAGGTGACTTTTGTTATGTTTTAGCAAACAGACTGGCAGCATTTTGCCCCTGCCCTAGAGATCTTTGAACTTTGAACTTGAGAGAAATGATTTAGGGTATCTTACAGAAGAAATTTCTAAGCATCAAAGCATTCAAAAGGCGACTTGGGTGCTGTTAAAAGCTTTCCAATTGAAAAGGGAAACAGCATGAAAGTTCAGAATATTTGTAGCCCAACAATGCAGTAGAAAAGAAAAACGCATTTTTTTAGGAGAAATTCAAGCTGGCTGCAGAAATTTGCAAAAGTAATGAGGAACTGAATGATAATTCTCAAGATAATGGGGAAAATGTCTCCAGGGCCTGTCAGAGTTCTTCAAGGCAGCCCCACCCATCACAGGCCTGGAGGTCTAGGAGGAAATGGTCTCATGAGCTGGGCCCAGGGTCCCTATTCTGTGTGCAGCTTAGGGACTTAGTGCACTGCATCTTAGCCACTACAGTCATGGCTGAAAAAGGCCAATGTAGAGCTCATGTCATGGCTTCAGAGGGTGCAAGCCCCAAGCTTTGGCAGCTTCCACATGGTGTTGAGCCTGTGAGTGCACAGAAGTGAAGAATTAGAGTTTGGGAACCTCTGCCTAGATTTCAGAGGATGTATGGAAACTCCTGGATGCCCAGGCAGAAGTTTCCTGCAGGGGTGAGGCACTCATGGGGAACCTCTACTAGGGCAGTGCAGAAGGGAAATGTGGGGTTGGAGCCCCCACACAGAGTTCCTATTGGGTCACTGCCTATTGGAACTGTAAGAACAGGGCCACTGTCTTTCAGACCCGAGACGGTAGATCTGCTAACAGCTTGCACCATTTGCCTTGCAAAGCCACAGACAATGCCAGCCCATGAAAGCAACCTGGAGGGAGCCTATATCCTACAAAGCACAGGGTCGAGCTGCCCAAGACTATGGGAACCCACCTCTTGCATCAGCGTGATCTAGATGTGGGACCTGGAGTCAAAGATCATTTTGGAGCTTTAAAATTTGACTGCCCTCCTGGATTTTGGACTTGCATGGGCCTTGTAACCAGTTTGTTTTGGCCAATTTCTCCCATTTTGAATGGCTATATTTACCCAATGCCTATACCCCCATTGTATGTAGGAATTAACTAGTTTGCTTTCAATTTTATAAGCTCATAGGTGGAAGGAACTTGCCTTGTCTCAGGTGAGACTTTGGACTGTGGACTTTTGGGTAAATGCTGAAATGAGTTAAGACTCTAGGGGACTGTTGGGAAGGCATGGTTGCTTTTGAAATGTGAGGACATGAAATTTGGAGGGGCCAGGGGTGGAATGATATAGTTTGGCTGGATCCCTACCCAAATCTCAACTTGAACTGTGTCTCCCAGAACGTTGTGGGAGGGTCTCAGTGGGAGATAATTTGAATCATGGGGGCAGTTTCCCCCATACTGTTCTTGTGATAATGAATAAGTCTCATGAGATCTAATGGTTTCATCAAGGGATTCTGCTTTTGCTCCTTCCTCATTTTCTCTTGCAGATGCCATTTAGGAAGTGCCTTTTGCCTCCCACCACGATTCTGATGCTTCCCCAGCCATGTGGAACTGTAAATCCAATTAAACCTCTTTTTCTTCCTAGTCTCACGTATGTATTTATCAGCTACGTGAAAACAGACTAATATGGGAGGAAACCTCAAATGTATCTCCCCAGGGAGTTTGGGGCTAGAGATTTTAAGGGTTTTGGAGTGGATCAAAATGTGGAGATTGTTAACTGGTCAAAGAATGCAGAGTGAAGTCATGGGACAGGAAGATGAGGAAGTTAATTCTCATGCTGATTCTGTTCCTCTGTAAGAGTCTTTAAACTAGTTGGCATCAGCTATTCTTCTGGAATTCAGGATCCACAAAAACACCTTCAGCAATCCATAAACAAAATCTTATGATTCTAATATCAAAGATCCTGTCTATAAGAACAATGTGAATGCAAATCAATTCTTAAATGGTCTTATGATCCTATTGTCAGCAAATCCTACTTATAGGAACCATGAGAATCAGTATCTAGTCCTACGTCACTTCAGCAAGAAGGAAGTGGGCCAAAGTACAGTCTGATTAATGCTTCATTATATCTTTATTTCTGTCCAGAACCCAGTGTGCAATTCTTGTCAACCCTGTGAGGATTAATTGGCATGAACCAAAGTGTACATGACTTACGTTCTCTAACTCCTAATGAATCACTTTTTAAAAATTATTTCTTGTTTAAAATATGAATTTAATCTGTGTCTGGCAGAAAGAGAAACTGTATTTGCTTGAATATATCTGGTTATTTTTCAGAGAACACATGGATATATCTACTTCTTACTGTCTCCCTTGCTAATACTCAAGTCCGTGGAATCTCCATCATGTCTCAATAGGAAGTGTGTAAATGTAACTGAACTGATTATCCCACTTCCACTTTTGTCTCCCAAAGTGCATATGCACAGCAGCCATGGTGACCTTTTAAAAACCTCTGAATCGGGTCATATCACTCCTCTGCTCAAACCTCTCCAGTTCCATCATACTCAGATTAAAATTCAAATTATTTACTTCAGCCTATAAAATCCTGCATATATTTCAACTACATCATCATGTAAACCTGCCCAGTCCTCTTGCAGCTTTCCACCTGATACATGTGTGGATGTATACGCATACATGAATGCATACATACACACATACATATACTCCTCAAAATCAGTGATTAGTCAGATTTCAAGTTACAGAAACTAGAAAATTAAATAAATGATTATATATCTAAAATGTTTTTGTGGTCTTAGAAACTTTACCAACAGAGAAAAGGCTTATGTACATGTAATTTATTCATTTCGCTGAAATGTGTTGGTAAAGGACTGGTAATATAGATTTCCTATTGTTACTTATTTAAAAAAAAACAAATGTGACATCACTGCATAGTTGTATTGCAGTGATGGCCATGTGCCTCCCTGAGCATCTTTAGAACCTTATCACTAGAATGCCAATAATTAGAATTTTTTTGGGGTGGGGGGTGATTTCTAAAGTGTTTCTTAGTGCTTGTCACTCATGTAAAACTTCTGGGTAAAATACATATGTTTTGTTTGGTTTTATCTATTGTAACCTGAAGCATATATTCTTGCTGGCAAATATACTGGGCATGGCTAGAAGAAATTCTGAAAAGGACCATTTGATGCAATTTGGAAATCTTTTCCAAAATTTTACAAACACTGCAAATTGTTTGCCTTGGTGTAATCAAGCATCTTTTAAATAAAATAATATATAAAATGGAGTTTATCCTAATTAGATCTCCTTCAATAGGAATGTGGCATAAATACATTTTAGATATCAGCAATCTTACTTCCTCCATGAACCTTTCTCTCAGTCCTCAAAATTGCATTCTACAATTTTCAAATAGTAACATTTTATTGTAAATGTGTATTTAATTTGTCTCTCCCAATGGATTGAAAGCTTCCAGAGGTCAAGAACTAAGACTTATTAGTGGTTGTATAAGTCTTCACTAAATTCTTAAACATGATGGGTGATCAAGGTGAATACTTTAACAAGTAACAGGATATATATTTTAAAAAATGGCATTCTACATGCCATTGGCAATGGTAACATAAAGACTATAAGGTCTATATCTTTTCTATCACAGATCTCAGCAACCTTTCCCTCCCTCAACATCTGATGAGCAACTTCTGTCTATTCACTTAGTAATTTATTTTTAATTAACTCTTTGTGGTCTAGACTCCTTAATATATTGTAAATTTGGGGGAAGAGGAATCTTGTTTTTTCTTGTATTTGTTTGTATCCTGTATCCTGTAAAGCAACCTCCTCTAATAAATATTATATATAATTGCTTTTCAATGTCAATAAATATCAAGTGATTGCTAGGTTGAATGGGCACTAACCATGCAAAACTGATTCAAGACAAAGTATAGTCTCAGATAGAGTTTAGACAATAGCAAGAGAGCAAATGGGCAGCTTTTAGAGCTTTTATTTGAAACATCTCCTGAAAGTAGAGAACTAAGGCCATTTTCAACAGCATTTAAGGTTCAAACCCCATGGCCAGTGAATTAGCTAGCACATCCCAGCCTAAATTCAGATTTTCCTTTCATGTATTAATTTATTTTGTTTGCAGTCCTAGATTTATTCAGGAAAAAAGTAGGTGTTTTGTGTAGGAATTTTCACTAAATTGGAGTGTAAACTGAAATAACTTGATCTGTTATTTATTGCATATAATTTCATTTCATTCACTAAAAACACAATACCAACAGTGTGGTAAAAGGTTAAAACCAGGAAAACATTTATTTTTTTGAAAATGAACATGAAAATCAAAGAAAATTATTCCTGATATGAATCACGTTTTTGAAGTACAGATTTTTGTCCCTGAAAAGCTGATTCATTTCCATTACTAAGATGATCTAAAGGGAACATGAAATTGCCATGGGTTGATGGTTTCATTTAGGAGTCAATTTTCAAACTAGTAGACATAATGTTTCTTTGTCCTTACTCTTGTTAACGTAATTACCAATGATCTTACGTCAAGTTTGGGGATATATTGTCTCATTTTTCATCAGGAAATGACATGTCCATGAAACTGAAACAGAATGAATTGTATGTCTTTACATATCTCCCAAAAGTAACCAGTGAATACAGAGATCATTTCAATGAAACATACCGGTCTTCATATTGAAAATGTGGCAGAGGCTGCTGGAGGTTTATTAAAATCCATTGTCTTCTTTCTCGGTACCAAATAAGATTATTTCACTGCAGTTGGATTTGGCTGTGTGAGTTGGGTTCTACCCAATGAATATGATCAGAGGTTAATGAGCCACATTCATTGAAGGCTCATAAAGTCTCCTACATATGTACCTGCATGCTCTCTTCTCCTTCCAGCTGATAGGATGGCAATGCCCTGGGTGACCTTGAATGCAACTTGCCAAAGATGGCAGAGAAGCTGTCAGCCTTGTCAGTGAATAATTTTATAAAGGAAAGCCACTCTGCTGACTTTGATACTTACTTTGAACTGTTATAGGAGAAAAATAATTTTCTTGTTCTTTAAAGCACTAAATTTTGGAGGTCTATTTTTATTGCAACTTAGCTTACCCTAACCAATATTAACCTCGGACTTGGTGTACAGATAAATGTATACATATGTGTGCACACAAGGGCATACCTTATATGAGTTAAAATTATGAATTGAGAAGAAATGTAATTATTAGGAACTTGAGTTGTGAGATCCAGAAAAAGAAAATGATGCATCTTCACAAATGACTTGAACTTCTCAAGGGATAACATCAAGGATAATTTTTAAAAATCATAAACTAATCTATGCCAACCAAAAGATATAAGCATAAAATACATTTTTTTATAACTTACATTTTTTTTTTTGAGATGGAGTCTCATCCTGTTGCCCAGGTTGCTGGAATGCAGTGGTGCGTGATCTTTGCTCACTGCAACCTCCTCTCCTGGGTTCGAGGGATTCTGCTGCTTCAGCCTCCTGAGTAGCTGGGGTTACAGGTGCGCTGCACTACACCTGGCTAATTGTTTGAATCTTTAGTAGAGATAGGTTTTCACCATATTGGCCAGGCTAATCTTAAACTCCTGACCTCGTGATCTGCCTGCCTCGGCCTCCCGAAGTGCTAGGATTATCGGCATGAGCCACCAAGCCAGCCTAATCTAATTTATGTCTAAATGTAAGGACTTTAGAAATTTAATGATAAATGCTTTAGTAAACTGTATCCATACATTTTCTTGAAATTTAGGGTTCTATTCTCATTATTTTAATTATCTATTTTCTTATTAAGATGGATCCATTAAATTGTGGCAACCAATCAATATTTGATTGCCATAACTGTCAAGGCTCAGATAACACCATTTTGATATACTAACAATCCCAAAAGAATAACTTTGCCACTAGGTAATAATAACAATATTAGCGGTAATGTGAAAAGTAGGTGTCATAGCACTTGCTACTTACACACGACATAAATTTGCTTTAATTTTCATACCATGTTGAAACTTGATATTTTTGTTTGCATTTTTCAGATGAAAAACAAAGGCTCGGATGGAGTTAAGTAACTTGCCCAAAGCCCTATAAAAAGTAAATGGTGGAACTAGGATTGGACACAGACTTTGAAGTTTATGCTTTTAGTTCCCCACTATACCATCTCAGAGAGTGAAACACTCAGAACAATTACTTTGTCGATTTTCCTTGGATATTATGTTTTATAGACAATTCTATATTCTATCACGGCAAGAAAACAACTTCATATTACTCTGCCACAACTGGACCCTTAAATCCCTAGCTTTATATAAAATCTCTCTTAAATCAAAAAGAGAATAGGATACCCTAATTGCTTAATGATGGAAAAAAATTGCCCTTAAAACTGACATAATTACACCTTTCAAAATGTTAGAACTGTAAGCTAAAATTCTTGATTCTTCTATATCTACCATGGAAACCCTATCCGATATCAGATCCATTTATGTTTCTACAACAATAATCTGAATCTTTATCTTCAACTCCTACTTTTAACCTTGGTTTTATAAAATAATCCTCAGTATTTTCAAGATAGTTCCCTCTCAAATTTATATTAAAGTATTTAACTCGACAGCTCTTTTATTATTTAACTCTTATTTTATACTCAAAGATACATGTGTAGGCTTGTTATACAAGTAAACTTGTGTCATTGGGATTTGTTGTACGGATTATTTCATCACCCAGGTATTAAGCCTGATACCATTAGTTATTTTTCCGATCCTCTCCCTCCTCTGACCCTCTGCTAAGCCCCAGTATCTGTTTTCATCTGCTCTGTGTTCATTTGTTCTCATCATTTGGCTCCCACTTATGAGTAAGAACATGTGGTGTTTGGCTTTCTAATCCTGCATTAGTTTGCTAAGGATAATGGCCTCCAGCTTCATCCATGTTCCTGAAAAGGACATAATCTCATTCTTTTATGGCTGCATAGTGTTCCACAGAGTATGTGTACCACATTTTCTTTATCTAGTCTACCACTGGTGGGCATGTAGGTTGATTCCATGTCTTTGTTATTGTGAATATGCTGCAATAAACATACATAAACTCAACAGCTCTTAAAACACACAGTTTCTCTAAGAAAATGATTACCCATCCTGACATTACAATTCATGTCTCTAATAAACGAATTGATTTATTTGTTTCTTTGTGTTACTTAGTTTGTACCTTATATGTTTGATATAAGTTCGTACTTATCAAAATTTGTAAATTCTAAGTTATCTTTATGCATGATCCACCTCACCTAACTTCCTATAAACTATTTTATGCATATATTCTTTGTTTAGAATAAATTAATTTTAAAAATTCAAAGTTCAGTAATTTATTTAACCATAAATATACTTTAAAAGATAATGTTTTTTGAGCTAAGTGGGAACCGTAGCTCCATATTCATTTTTATGCTTCCAAAAAGATCTGGTGCAATAACCCATATTTAACTGGGTCATGGCAAATACCTGCCAAGTAATAAATCACACATAAATCCATTAATAAAGAACTCTAGTACTAATAGAAAAGATAAATTCTGAAACAAGAAAGGGCAATTATGTGAAACTAAAGTATGCATGAATCAAACCCAGTGGCAAGAAGTAGGTAAAATCCATCTTAAATTATGATTTGGAGAAATTTTTACTTATAATGTTAAGGTGATGATAATCATCTACCAAAAATATAGCTAAGGTGCAAAAAGATGCAATCTTGGGAATGCTAACATTTTGCAAACATGACATTGTATAATAACAGGAGTTTTGGAGACAAATAAGGAATAGTAAAAATGAAAACAATTGAATAAGTATTTGTCAGTATCTATGCAGAAGGATGCAGATGACAGACACTCTTTACTTATTTGACAGATAAGAGTATTAAAGTCATTTTTAGAAAAATGTTCTGAGAGGAGCAAAGGCAGTTCTCTAGGCTTAATCAACTAAGATTATTCACACTCCCTTGCTCAACTTTCTGATATTTTCTTTCATTTATCAGGTACCTTAATGCTGACAATTAGGTATTGTAACTATCGGATTTGAATATTAGGATCGCTGGAAAAATTAGTTATCACCTTCTGTTGCAATAAATTTATTGATATACAGTTTAGTGCAGCATATGCTGTGGAGTCAATTCATATGAAATTCTGATTTTATCATTAAAAAACTATGAAATCTTAAGCAACTTACTTCATCTCTCTGGTTTCCACTTTCTTTATCTACAAAATGAAGACATGAGATTAATGTCCTTTACAGGCTTCAAAGAATTGTTTTTAGAAAGGACTGCATTTTTAAGTAGGACTATTACCCTGACCAATCAAGATCTTTTCTGACAGGCCACATCTTTATTGTGATGAGGTTATTCAAAGGGAAAACTAAACATTTCATAAGAGGAACATGTTTTTTAAATGGTTTGAATTCATTTATTTCTTGTTTACATGTATTTAATTTGATGATTATAGTCAAGGAACACATTTCTTAAAATTAAGTTTTTATTTGAAATAGTAACTTATCCTGTGATTAGTAGATTGATACTTCTTCTAATACTGTCAAATGTCCACCTGATTTTCAAGCACTAATGGTCATTGTAAGAAGCTGTGACAGCTGCCACAATTGTGCTGTTGTTTGCCTTTCATAACTTCTTTTGAAAACAAATAAGAAGGACTTCATTTGTTTTCAAAGGAAAAAAGAAATCTGGTTCTGGATTTGTCCTAGCTGAAACCCAACTCTATTCTAGTGTTTTCCTTTAGTTTAGGTGAATTCCAGGGTCAATATTACAAGGTTCAATTGTATCATGCTCTACAATAAACATAAATTTTTAGGGATTTTCAAACTAAGAACCAAATGAAATTGAGTACATTGTATAAATTTTCTCCTTCTCAAAAAGATGTTGATGAAATAGATGTTATATCTGAACAGTTCATTTCACTAGGCTATAAAATCAATTATCAGGATAAAGTAAGAAACAGAAGAAGATAGGAAACTGAAATATAAACAAAGGATAAGCTCAAGACATTTATAAACAATCTCCCAAAAGTTCTTTAAAGAGGAGACTTCCTAATCAAATGGTTTATTTTTATTTATTTATTTACTTACTCATTTTTGAGATGGAGTCTCACTCTGTCACCCAGGCTGGAGTACAGTGGCACGATCTCAGCTTACTGCAATCTCCACCTCCTGGCTCAAGCAATTTTCCTGAGTAACTGGGATTACAGGCTCCCACCACCACACCTGGCTAATTTTTATATTTTTAGTAGAGACTGGGATTCACCATGTTGGCCAGACTGATCTCAAACTCCTGATCTCAAGTGATCTGCCCGCCTTGGCCTCCCAAAGTGCTGCAATTACATGTGTGTGCCACCATGCCCCGCCCAACTGGTTTATATTTGATGGGTAAAATCAATTGACTACATTAATAATGATTATAACTAACAAACAGACTCCTCCTTTGTCTATTTTTGGCTGAGATCTATATTTTTCATGCTAGTTTACCCCTCAATATAATAAGTTTCATCATTGTAGGCCAGGCATGGTGGCTCACCCCTGTTATCCCAGCACTTTGAAAGACTGAGGATAGTTTGAGCTCAGAAGTTTGAGAACAGCCTGGGCAATACAGTAAAACCCCATCTCTATTTTTTATAAAGAAAAAAAATTTTATTAAAGAAAAATAAATTTAAAAATTAAAAAAAGTTAAACCCCATCTCTACTTTTTTAATAAAAAATATTATTAAAGAAAAATAATTTAAAAAATTTAAAAAACACCATTGTATAATTTTAAACAATGCTATTGTTTAAATAGTTTTAAACTTCCTCTTTAGTGGCAATAGAAACTTTTCCATTCTATAGCCTCTCATTAATTAGCTAGAGGGTTGCTTTTGTGACTTCTATACATTTTGCTTAAATTTTCTAAAGGTGTATGCCCATCCCTGTGATTGCATCCCTTATTTCTTTAAATATTTCACACAAAGCTATTCTGTATTCCTGTATTCTATACCAGACTATCTCAAATCTGTATTCTATATCTGAAAATGTCCACTCATTAATTTCTATCCATTGCTTTGGCCTTGTTGACTCTTAACTCATAAACTTGCCTTATCTTCTGTCTATAATGATTTATTTTAACCTGAAGCAGTACAGCTGGCCATTTTTCCCTCAATCCCTCTTTTGCCCCTGGGGAGACTGTAATATGACTTTTCTCAGTGACCAAAATTTTGTCTCCTTGTTGAAGAACTTTTTCAATAAATATACATACGTCTCAAATCAATCTTATTTATGCTGACTTTCTCTCCTTATTGTTCCCCTTGTTTGTCTCAGGAAATATCACCTCTCAAGTGTCATCTATGTACACTTTCTGAATTCATATCATAGCAACTCAGAAGCAGAGAATCAGAATCTAGTCCCTGAAGGACTGGAGCCCCTCTGAACATGTTTGGTTCCTAATGAGATTGTAGCTAATATATTACTTTTCTTTTCCGCTTTCACCCAGGATCTTCAGTTTCCCAAAACATTAAATTTCTACAATCTAAACATTTAACAAGTAATACAGATTATATAAATACAATCTATAAAGAGCTAATCCTATTAAGATTAATCTAGATGACTATAGGGTAAGGAGGGAAGAGAGCAGACTGCATTGTTCAGCTCCTCATTAAGACTGGCCTCCCAATCAAGATAAAATGTAGGCCTGAAAGACATTTTTCAAATGTGAAATATTTCTGTATATCAAAGAAGATTTGCAGACTTTATTTGTTCCATTACCATCAGTAGCACAGTGGAGTTTTATTTAAAATTGCTTACATACGTCAAACCTGTGTCTAATGTCAAAAACATTATGATCATATAATTCCATCCAATAGAGAAATTGAGGTTATAATGGTCTTCAAGTTTATCCCCTACTATTAAACATGTTGTAGAAGTGTACCTTTATAATTCATTATTTTTTATTAATGTGTTTTTGAACAGCATAAAGCCTACATTTAAGAAGAAATTTGGAAATTATCATAGCAGAGATGCCTTGGGATAAAGGGTCTGGATTACACTGCTCATCGAGGGGAGTATAACTTGCTTTGGCTCACAGTCCTTCAAAGAATCTGAAAAAATGAACTTTATTTTTCTCTTTAATGAGCATCACTTGCAAACATCCCACATATATTTTCAAACTATTTTCAAACAAACTTTAACTAGCATGAAGGCTTTAAAAATTAGAGTGTACATGAAGTGCCAGGTAATCTCACACTGCCCCATGGTCTTCAGAGGCTGCAGCAAGACTTCCTCCCCCTCAGTCATGATTACTAGCAAGAGGGCTGCATGGCTCAGGAAGCACCTTTCAAAAATCTGGCCTGGGCTCCACCCCCAATTCCCATCTGGCTCTGGATACTGACTTTTCATTGCTTACAAAGAGACTTAGAAGTGTCTTCGTTTAGTAGTGCTTTTTCTTCCTGAGTACAGTTACATCAGTGGCTCTCAGCCTTTATTGTGCATAGAGCTCACTCTAGGAAGGTTCTCTCTAGTACTTTTTTTTTTAAAAGGAGACAAACACTTAATAAAGGAAAGGTAAAGTATTAGTGCACTTGGACTCTCCGCTCTTACATCTGTTTTCCCTCAAAAACAAAGCTACACACCATCCTTCCTGACTCTGCTACTTGATTCCCACACATTCCTGATGACATTGATAGTTTCTTTAATGCTTACAAACTGCACACTTTTAGGACTCTTTTGCTAGTCTGTTTTTTGCACTCGTACAAGAAATATACAAGACTGGGCAACTTGCAAAGAAAAGAGGTTTAATTGGCTCATGGTTCTGCAGGCTGTACAAGAAGCATGGTGCCAGCATCTGCTCAGCTTCTGGGGAGGCCTCACGGAGCCTTTACTCATGGCGGAAGGCAAAGTGGGAGAAGGCACATCACATAGTGAGAGCAGAAGCAAGAGACAGAGAAGCAAGAGAGGTATGCTACACACATTGAAAAATCAGATCTCAGGAGAACTCACACACTGTCAAGAATGGCACTAAGCCATTCATGAGTGATCCACCTCCATGAGCCAAACACCTCTCATCAGGCCCCACCTCCCACACTGGGGATTATATTTCAACATGAGATTTGGTGGGGACACATATCCAACTTACATCAACTCTGCTTCATATTCTGCTCATAAATGGATGGGATATAAAGATGCACATCAATTTTCCTTTAAAGTCAGACCATTTTCCATATCATACATGGTAAACACTCAAAACCAACTCTTTGTTACTTAGTTCTTTAATGTGGACCTAAGCACTGGTGTAAAAATGAAAGTAGGACCTACTTCAGATAGGACCACTGTGGGTCAGCTCTGGTTCTCATGCTATCATTTTTCAAAAAAATTAGTTTTTTGGAAACTATTTTCCAAAACTATTTTCCTACTATTTTCCAAGAAATTATGCCATGAGGACCAGACCTGACCCACAGTGGTCCTAAGTAAGTACTTAAGTACTTGCTCACTCCAAGTTTTAATCACATTACTGAATAGGTGTGCTGACCACAGCATGATTTACCTGCATTCCAATTTATTTATTTTGAATAGAGGAGAAGTTAATATTATCTTAGCCTAATCACTGGAGCCAATTATCTGAAGAGGCTAACCCTTTCCTGATGATTCTGGAAAACTTATAGAAAAATGTTGCTTATTGAACTAAATATTAAAACCCACAAAGTGAGATGTTCCAAAGGAGCATCTGTCAAGCTTTAATACTCTCATAAATTGATTTTCTGTACATTAGAGCTGTATCTAAGCAAATGAGACCAACAGGAATCAGAACACTTCTCCATCACCATAGACCAATTTCCCCTCTTTACACTGTCTTTTTGGTATTTATTATCAGTTGATAAGTCAGTACAATACTATATCATAAACAGATTAGCGTTCCCAAGATTATATTTTATCTACCTTAGTTTTCAGGCTCTGTATCTTCCTGATTTGTAATTTAATCAATGAATTAGCTCACAAGCTTGATCCAAGATAAGTTATTTCTGAAGTTTCCTAAAAATAATTCTACCTATTTGTAGTTTGTTGGCTCTGGTACATTTTACTGAGAGTACATTTATTTTTTAAATTTTTATTCATTTAATGTGTTCAGCCATCTATGTGTTTAGCCAATCCTTTGGGATTTTTTAATAAAATACAAAAATAGGTGAGTTCATAAATATGATTGTATAGAATGAAGTAACAACATGATTATCCACCATTTTAGGGATTTTTGACATTAGAATCTAAGAAAATATAAAGCTTTTTCTACAGTACTAGGGATATTATTATTTTTAGAAATAAAATAAAATTTGAAGGTCGGTACTACTTGAATGAAAGATAAAATGCTTTTCTTTTAAAGTTTCTGTATTACATTATCTCTTACATAGCTCAGTTTTCCCCAATTTAAAACATTATCAAAAATCTAATAAATAGTATAGAAAATACAGGAAATGAAGCAAATATATTAACCTGAAGTACTAAAGTCCTCGATACTGCATTGGGAAAAAGTACTTCTTGATTGTATTATACTGTATAATATAGTTGTTGCAGAATATTAAGAATAAGAATCTCTGGTATCTAGAACTGATCAGAGGCTTTGAAATCAGAAAATACTGGCTTCCAATAATTTATTTATTGGATAGACTTGAGCAAATTACTAAATCTTTTTGATTCACTTCTGTATTTATTGGAAGTAGTTCTTTTGGTTTTGATAAGTTGTTTAGAGATTGTAGAACATGTTTGTAAAATGATAAATAATTCTCATGTCATTGGAGTTTTATGACATTTTTAATAATGTCTAATGTATTATGGGTATTTAATTGGTATGTGGGTCATTATTACTCAGAGAAACTTACTCTAAAAGCATGTAGACACATAGGCTCTTATTACAGGCCTATAATTAACAATAAAGACTATGATTGTGGCACCAGCACTTGGGGAGGCCAAGACGGGCAGATCACAAGGTCAGGAGATCGAGACTATCCTGGCTAACATGGCAAAACCCCGTCTCTGCTACAAATACAAAAAATTAGCCTGGAGTGGTGGCACGTGCCTGTAGTTCCAACTATTTGGGAGGCTGAGGCAGAAGAATTGCTTGAATCTGGGAGGCAGAGGTTGCAGCGAGCCGAGATTGTGTCACTGCACTCTAGCCTGGGCGACAGAGTGAGACTCCATCTCACAAACAATAATAATAAAAATAAAATTTAAAAAACTGTAATTGTATGCTTTGGGAAAAATAATTAAAAACTATAAAATAATTACAAAAAATCTCATTGGATAAAGATAGAGACTGAATTTTGCAAATAATAATAACTTATTCTTGCATTGTGTTTCTAATTTTTCCAATAACTTTCAGATTAGTTTAAGAAGCAATTTAGTCAGTAAGAATCAAACTTTTATTTCATATCTAGCATCAAAACAATAGATGGAGAGGCAAAAAGGCATTTGTGATATATAATACGTGCCATTAAATTACTTGCAGAAGCACTAGGAGATCATAGAGACATTTTAAACTCTAAGAGGATAACTTAATAAATAACCAAAATGAAAACAAATTTCTTCCATAGTTGATATGGAAGAAAGTTAAAGAAAGGGTGGAGAGTGCCGGGCCTTGAAGATGAAGGGGTTAGTGATGTGGTTGTGGATAAGGAGGGTGAAGATAGAAAACATTATGAATAAAACCACTGCAGCAGGGAAGAGCACTATAGGTATAGGGAAGGCAAGAACACTGGAGGTAGGAGTGAGAAGAGTGGAGACAACCAAGCATAGAGTCAATGGTCATAGTAGGGCAAGATGGTGGAGTATATTGGTGCTAAAATGACAGGTCTGATTTAGATCTCATAAGCACTTAGAAACAACTATTTTCAAATGAGATCTGAGTTTAGATGCTTGCTCTGATGTTTCTCAGCTAGATGGCCTTAGGAATATAGCCTTACCTCTCAGACCTATGTCCTCATCTGTAATATGTGGAATGGAGTTTTTCAATCAGAATGTTATTGTATATACAATACAGTATAGTTCTCAGAAGACTGCAGTTCGTGATAACAGTTCTTACAAGAAGTTAAGGGTCAAAAAAGTTCAATGGTAAGACGAAAGCAGACAAGAAAGGGAATTACTTTGAAGAAAATTATTAAAGCTGAGTGATTACCACAGACTTTCTTGACTGTCAGCCCTGTGTTTCTTCCACTAAATCACATTTATTTGCCAAGTGTGCAGAATTCCAAATGCATATGAAGCAATCTGGAAATCACTGAGCTAGCAGGACACTTTAGAAAAAAATGATTAACCTTTGTGTTATATATTATTCTTATGCACTATGGTTATATTATATATCATTAATAACATATATAAAGAATCACAAACCAAAATAAAGATTTGAGCAGAAAAAAATATGAAATAATTTTGCCAATAACTTTGTCCAAATGATATAATAATAGATAAGCAATGTACTTAGAAAAGGTGAGGCACTTTGTGTAAGATAATTGAATATTTGAGAGTGAACTTTCAAGCCATTTGAGCTTTAATAAGATTTCAAGGTTAAGTGTCATATTTATCATGTTAGAAATCTGGCAAAGTCCAAAGGAACTGAGGAACTTCCTAATGACAAATTCTAGGACCTTGAAAGATTTTTTCTTTACCATGTTGAGACTTATACTGTCCAGGGGAAAAATACCTTTCAGGAGTAAAAGGCTTTTTATGTCTGTGTCATTCACAAATTTAAAAAATCAAAATATAGATAGATTCAGCAGCAGTCATGGAATGATTATTTTATTTAAAGAACTGTACTAGGAGATATGCAGAGTAAATAAATACAAAACCAGCATGATTTCCACCTTAAGAAACTTGAACCATAGAAGACAGAAGTCATCAACAGAAATAACTGTATTATGAGGTAGAACACTAAATGTCATAGAATAACATATAAAGAACTACTTAAGATGAAAAAGTGTTTTGGGCCAAGATCAGTGGATCAAGACAGCTGATTATGAGTAGACCTTGAAGTGTGAATAGAATTGCAACAGGTACATGTCATTGGAAGAAGCCTAGCAAGAAGTTGATACCACACTGCAAAGTCATCATTAGAAAGATGAAATTAACACAGGCATCATGCATTGTCCAGATTGATGATCAGCTCAACCAGTGCCTGGCAAGTCATGAAAACAAGGCAGGAAAGGTAAATTAGAACCAGGTTTTGTCAGACACTGTTAGTGAGCGAAGTTAGAAATATTTTCCAAACACAATTGGTCTTTACTCCTACAGAATAGACAAAAACCATCCAGTCACTGTTTTTTGTGTAATTTAAATAAGAGAAATTAAATAACCTGGCCAGGATGGACAATGGCTAATTATTGAAGAGATAAGACTAAAACCTAGACTTCTGTGCCTGTTTTAATTTCATCACTCACCACTCATGAGAGTAAAATAATGTACCCACCATTTGAACCACCTCTTCCTTGGTGAATCCCCACGAAAAGATTAAATATCCGTTTTTATAAAAGCCAGACATTTAAAAATGTTTGAAATATCTCTGAAAACCATGTAAGCAATGTGGAACTGGTAACAGTGGTCGCTGCTAAAGAAAAAAACTGGTTGACTGGAGCAGGAAGGGATAGAAGGAAATTTTATTTTTGCTGTATACCATCAGCCTTCCATATCCATGGGTTCTGCATCCATGAATGCAACCAACCACAGATCAAAAATATTTGGGAAAAAAAAACCGACAATGAAAACTAGCAATACCAGTCAGGTGCAGTGGCTCATATCTTTAATCTCAGGGCTTTAAGAGGCCGAGGTGGATCACTTGAGACCATGAGTTCAAGACCAGCCTGGACAATATAGTGAGACTCCGTCTCTACAAAAATGAAAACAGATAATACAATAATAATAATAATAATAAAAAGATAACATAGACTAACAATGATTTATACAGCATTTAGATTGTATTAGGTATTACAAGTAATCTAGAGATGATTTAAAGTATATGGGAGGATGCATGAAGGTTTTATGTCAATACTACACCATTTTATATAAGGGTCTTAAACATCTTTGAATTTTGCTAATGGAGGGGTGGGTGTTTGTTTACCAATCCCCCAAGGATATTAAAGGACAACTGTACTCATTTTATAGTTTTTGAATTTTGTGAAGTAGTTCTTCACTACCATAGACATGTTAAAACCGATACAGAACATGTGCACATATATATACACACATACACATATATATATGGACAGAAAGAAAGAGTAAAATTTGATCTTGTGTACCAATGTGCCAGGTGCATTGTATGCATTACCTCCTTGGATCCTCACAGTGACAGTGGAAGATTTCGATGTGTCGTGAGGTGGAAGAAGTTAGAGCATTGGTCTGTGATTCTTTCTTCTTTTTCCCTAATTGACTGGGGGACACCCATGGGGAAATGAAACAGGGCAGATGACCTGGGACAATCTCCTTGTCAACACAGTAACTGAACCTCTGAGTTAAAAAATTCTGAGTCAGTAATGTTTGTCAGGAGGAGGATGTTTATCTGCAGAATGTTTTATACAGGATGTTTCTGGTTAAGTAAAATATGTGGGAAATAAACTGCAAACCTATAGTTTTATAAGGCCTGGTCTATGGAAAATGTCACATAAACTGGAATATAAAAATGAAGATGTGCTATTTGTGGTAATCCTACAATACCTTACTTTGAAATCTCATATATTATTAGGGATCAGAGAATATGTGTCTGATGCACAAAGCAAAAACTTGGGGAGCCAATGTGAATATTGCAGAACTTTCTCTGTGTTGACTTGAATCTTTCTGCCTCCAAGCCCCTTCTTGCCTCAGTGTCTCTCAGAGGAGACTTACTAACTGCTAGACAGCTCTCGTATGATGATTTGCAAATAGATATTAGAGAGACCTATCTGGAAATGAGCACACCTCTAATTATTTGTGAAGGAGAACAACACCACAAAAGGTAGTACAAACGGATGAGAAATGGTTGAAAAAACTATATAAATAAGCACCTAGTGAAAGCTAACCATTCACATCATATGACAAAGGATATTTGGTCTTTCAAAATATAAAAAGTTCAATATTTATTTGTGCATGGGGGCTCATGAAATCCAAATGTTGACTTAAGACGGACATATCATCATTATTATTGCTTCAGCTTATTAAATTCTTGCTTGAGAGGCTGTAGAACAATCCAGGAAATATGAGATTGGCCTCTGGAGCCAGACTGCCTGGATTGTAATACCTACTCTGCTACTGATTCACTGTAAAATTGGTCAGGCTACTTAGCTTCTCTGTGCCTCATTTTTCTCATTAGAAAAGTGGAAACAGTATCAGTAGGGCTTAGCCCATAGGGTTGCTGTAAGAATTCAATGAGATAATATATGTGAAGGACTTTGAAACAGTGCCTGGTACATAGCGCTTTGTAGGCATTAGCTATTACTATTCTCAGTGTTCCATCTGAGGTTCTTGTAAGAGCTTAGTTAGTGAGATTCAGAATTCCAATCCTGCTTTTTCCAAAACAGTATGTTGCAATAAAATATAATTCTGTATTGAAAGGTTTTAGAAATATTTTAAATTTAGAACTATGCTTTACTCTCTGATCCCAGAGAGTATTTATGCATCTATCTTTATTCCATTTTTGGAATATATTGTGGTTTGGTTTTGTTTTACTGTTTTTCAATTTTCTCCACTCACACTGTGATTTCAGAGAATTGTAGTCCATTCATCTTTGTACTACCAGTGCCTAGCATAGTAAATATTAAGACATGGTTTTTAATAAACATCTGCTAAATAAACATGAAGTGTGGCAAATAATAAAAAATATACTGTTAAGTCTATTATAATTTTTCTAATGTTTCTAATCATATTACTTGAATTTTGGTATTTTATTACGTGCGTCACACTTTAGCATATCTTCGATAGAACACTGCCAAACATTTTAATGATATTTAGTGGCAAATATAAAAGACATTTCTTGAGTTGTACTTCCTTCAATCTAGCCATAACATTCCACTTAGCAAATGTCACTTATGGCTCCCAAAACAGTTACTCAGATTTGGCTCATTGGTTGATCAAAGGAACATGTTATCTAATGTCTAACAAGCATATCTTCCCAGCAATTGAGATTTTGAAATCCTCGGCTCTGTTACAGCAATTTAACCAAGGCTACGACTCTCCTCAAAAATAAAGAAATGAAAACAAACATGGAGATTCTTTTCTTTACAGAAAATGTTCTCATGAAAAGAAAAAAATAGAATATTAATAGAAAGGTCTTATTAGTGTTATTCAAATCTCAAACTAGTTTATGGCAACTTTCTGTTTTATGTTAATGGTATAGGCACATACACAACACAGATATCCCCCAAAATGTATAGAATTTCAAACTACTAAAAACGAGAGTGTACTGACTCCTTGGTTAAAACAGGAAAACATGGAGGAATTGGATGACAACTATGTCAGTAAGGACAAGCTAATATGAAATGTTTCAGCACCACAGTTCAGCATTCCTATTACTACTGCAGAACACTTTGGTTCCACAAATCACTTACCTTTCCCACAAATCCAGTAAAGCTCAATAGTGCTTAAGGGCTGTCACAGGCAAAATCCACTCTTATTTGACTCTTATGCCTATAAATCGACTTTCCTGGTTAAACAATTTCATATAACCTGCAGTTTCCCATTAACCAGAAAGGTGTACTTATTGGATAATCAAAATATAAGCAGAATGTCTGATTAGAAAGTGTAAGCAGACTCCATGGCTAAGTGGAAGATACTGATTACTTTAAAGTGAGACAAAAAAGAACTTTTAAAAGCTCTACAAATCCAGTCCTCAAATCTCCTCATATTAAGTCATAACTTGAGCATCGAAATAGAATATTTTGGCCTTAATTTCCTAGTTTTCCGTTACTGGAAGTATTAAAACATAATTCAATCTTTCTCTAGTTAGTCATATATGTTTAGTGTATACATCTAGCTGTATAAAATTAATTATGTTATATCTGCTTATCAGGATGAGCTACTCAATAACAAAGTCAAGAAAAAAATATGGAACTTCTACTTTACTGGGTCACTACTTTGGGTATAAAAATATTATTGAAAGGTAAACTTTCAGCCCCTTATAAGCCCTTATAGCATATGACCTGAATATTTTGTTTTGGATTGCAAAGACATAAGCTTGCTTACTGTATATAAATGTAAAGAAAATTTCAGCTAATAAAAGCCACGAATGATTAATCCATAACTTCTCCAAAATGCTTTTAGTTTTTGTGCAATAGAATATGTATATCTGATTACATTAACTCAAATGGATGCTCCTAGACAAGTGTTATATTATGAATCTATAGAAAGCTTAACATTTAATAAGTATTAAAATTAATCAGGCAGGACAATATATTTCAATTTAAAAACACACAGAAAGACTTGTCACATGTTTAAGAATATCTTAGCATCTAATGTTGAGCAGAATGAGTAACTAATAAAACACGTATAGACTTCTGAATATAAAATAATATTCACAATCTAGTTTATTTTACTTTTCAGTTAGCTGAGTAATAGGAAAAAGTGAATGCAATTGAAGAATTATAGACTAATAGCAGTTTCCTTGGCTCATATTGATCAATTGAAATCACACACACACACACACACACACACTCATAATTTGTAAATCTTTTCTTTCTGCTATGTGTGTACAAAAGGGTTTCTTAGCCTGCAGTTCAAGATCATGAGTGGAAATAAAAATTATATTTTTACTTTATTGTAACTTCCAATTATTAATGAATGAAAAGACAACAAAAGTATTGAAACTAAACACCACACCATTAGCAGTACAATCAAAAGCAGATATTTTTATGTCACGTAACAGGTGTGGCAAATACTATTTATGCCCTTAACTGCCTTGAAATTATTATGGCTACTATTAGCCATTGCAATGATTTTTAATGCGGTAATTTGAAAAGCACATATATTGCTAGAGCATACGTTTATTTTAAAATATTTTTATGTTAAAAATATTAAAAGATCACCTTTCAAATCTCAATCTGAATATATCTAATATCTAGCAGTTACACAAATGACATTATTTACTCAAAGGCAATTTGTATTTCAATGCTTTAGGCTTTGAAAACATGATTCTGAGAAGAAAACCACAAGCTTCACCAGACTGCAAAGGGTTTCATGTGTGAAAGATAGAAAAATTACCCCTCAAAAATATCCATATCCTAATTCCTGGAACTTGTGGATCTGTTACCTTAAATGGCAAGAGAGACTTTGCACATGTGATTAAGTTAAGGATATTGAGATGGGAGAAGTTTATACTGGATTAGTTGTCCCAGTGAGCCCAATGTAATCACAAGATCCTAAGAGAGGCAAAAATGCAAAAGTCAGAAAAGTAGAGATGATAATGGAAGCCAAGGTTGGAGTGATGTGCTTTGAAGATGAAGGAAAGAGTCATAAGCCAGGCAATTGAAGCAGCATTAAGAGCTGGAAAAGGCAAGGAAACACACACTTTTCTGGAGCCTGCAGAAGGAATGCAGCACCTTGATTTTGGCTCAGTGAAACCCATTTTAAATTTCTGACCTCAAGAACAGTAAGGTAATATACTTGTGTTGTCTTGACCACTTAGTTTGTGGTAATTTGTAATAGCTGCAGTAGGAAACTAACACATCATGGTGTCAAAGAGTCAAGAACACCCAAGTGATTTTATTCTATGCTGAAGGGTAACATCAATTCTCCTATAACTTAGAAGAAGCAATTCAGTATTTTCATACAGGAAGATAGCCTTGGTTAAGTGGACTAATACTAAGAACTAATGCTTTGTTTTCTTGGAAACATTTAAGTACCAAAACATTTTTAAGGTTTTAATATTTTATATTGGCCTCACACCAAATATACAAGAGTAGATACATGTTCTGATATTTGACAAAAAAAGATCACCTTTCAAATCTCAAACTGAATATATCTAATACCTAGCATTTACACAAATGACATTCTTTACGCAAAGGCAATTGCATAAAGAAAATTTCCAGAAAACAGTTTTAAAACATTGATAATCGTTTGAATATAATTATAGCAATTTTGGCAGCTGGAAAAATTCTGCAGTGATTTGATGCTTTATCTATGCTCATTCAGAATTGGAATAATAACTTATTAAATGCAGAGTCTATGACCTGAAATGCCCTTGTCACTCTTTCAAGTACATTGACTAATATGTATATGGCTACTTAATTAATACAAACCTGCAGACACCGCTTTAGAATAACATATTACTTGCCCTCACTATGGTAATGTACATATGTACATAAATGTACATAATGTACATAAATCTATATTGGTTGATAAAATTGCCATATTGCTAAGAATATTATTTGTGTTTTAGGTTATTTTGCATAAAAGTAGACTGTTGTTTTATATAGTTGGTAATGTAAAATAAAATCCCCAATCTCTTACAAAAGCAGCTTGAAGAAATAGTGTAATTTTGATAATGGAAAAGTCCTTGTTTTATAAGCTAGTGTAGCACTCCATGCAATGGTTCAAAAGCAACTCAATTATTTGTAAACATTTTCATAATGCTAGAGCTACTATTGCCATTTAAATCACTTGAAATCACACTGTTCTGATAACTGGCTCCTGGCAGTCAAATATTTTTTTCAATTCAAAATCTAGAAAGGGAATTACTCTTTAATGACACAGGTTAACTGTATGTGTAAAAGCTTTGAAATCATTCCAATAAATCACAGGTTCCAATTGGCTTAGTCATATAAGCCTTTTTCTATTCAAGGTAATTCAATAGACCCCAAGTGCACTGTATAAATTCTACTTAGATAAAAGCTTGATTAATTACATCCCTGCTTGTTTTTGTGTCAGTGTGAGAAATCTGGTAGCCTTGGGAAATGTTTGTATTCATAGCCCTTAATGCTTGAGCAAAGGCCTTATTATAAATTATGAAAAGATTGTATTTGATCTTCGGTGCCTAGGAATGCATCAGCGCTCTTTATTCAAATTAGAAAAACTCAGCCAGCAAGGTCAAGCACGGGACACATCAGTCTGAATCATGAAGTACTGATATCAAAAGTAATGTTAGCAATCAACTGATATTTTTATTTTTACAGATTAGGAAACAAATGCACAGAGGTTAGTTAGGAAGCTTCTATAAATGAAAGTAGTTAGCATAGGCAAAGTGAGAAAGCAGAGTTTGGTCGGGGGTGGTGGCTCTCACCTACAGTCCTAACACTTTGGGAGGGAGGCTGAGGCAGGCAGATCACTTGTATCTAAGGGTTTGAGAGTATCCTGGGAAACATGGTAAACCATGCCTCTACAAAAAATACAAAAATTACTTGGGTGTGATGGCATGGGTCTGTATTCCTAGCTACTTGAGAGGGTGAGGTGGGAGGATCACCTAAACCCAGGGAGGCAGAGGCTGCAGTAAGCCATGATTGTGCCTCTGAACTCCAGCCTGGGAGACAGAGTGAGACCTCATCTCAAAAAACAAACAAAAAAAACAGAGTTTGCTGCCTGTGATCACATATTCATTCCATTAGATAACATTAGCTTATCTATAAATCAACTCAGTACAGTGGATTTGGTTCGGTATAATCAAACACTGTTAATATTACTATATTAATCATTACTCAAACCTGAGTGATGGAAACAAAGGAATAAAAGGTATTACATACTCTTAAGGAGAAAGAAGTATGTACATAAATAAATTGTATTTATTTGAGATCAGTGCCTTGATGAAAGTATTGGGGGTTCAAAGAGGAAGAAATCAGCTCAATGCAGGAGGGTCAGTGATAGCTTCACAGAAAAGTTAATTCCTGAGTGGAGTTTGAGGAGAGAACAGTCATTTGTAAAACCCAATGGGAGAGTATTTCTATCAGAGAGAAAAAAGAAAGAGCATCCTTGTCAGATGGTTTTTCCTCCCTTAATGAGAATATTTTATCAATTCATCACTAAGTATAACCTTTGCTGTTATTTTTCTGAGATATCTTTAAGAAAATTTCTTCTATCTTAATAACAATTTTTCTTACAAATAGCTATTCTTTAATTCAGCCTGTCAATATGCCAACGTTGAGAGCGCCTGACCTAGCATAAGTTGTGAAAGCAGATAACATAAGGAAAAATACCTAATGTAGATGAGGGGGGGATGGATGCAGTAAACCACCAAGGCATGTGTATACCTCTGTAACAATCCTGCACAATCTGCACATGTACCCCAGAACTTAAAGTATAATCATAAAAAAAATGTAAAAGCAAATAAGAACACATCCTTCTCTGTGAACTTTCCCTGGCCCCAACACCTCCAACAGCAGAAGTTAATGAGGAAAGTCAGGAACTTCTTATACACCAAGTAAGCCATCCCTTCTCCTGGTCTCCATGACACAATTGGCAGGAATCAAGTGGGTGCTGCAGTGCCTCCCAAAGATACAAGACTTTTGAGAAGATTGGCCTCTACCTCATTGATGGAAGCTGTGGAGAGGGTGACCCAGGCTCAGTATACTCCTAGTAAAAGGGACTCCATCCCCAAATCTCATAACTGCAATACCACATTATACTTGAGACAGAGTTGATCATTTCATAAATGTTATGTGACTATAAGTCACTACAAGAAGCCCAAGACTTCTAAAACAATCCTCATTCCCTTAGTTTATCATCCTGATGGAATTCTGTGTCCCTCTGGAGCTCATGATGACTTCACAGAAAGATATTCTTTATCAAATGTACCATAGCTAAGTTACATTATGCTGCTGTACAACTTTTGAAAGGTACTTCTGTCTCCCAATGTGAGAGTGTCAAGTCAACACCCACAGGTTGAGTAGTGGGGTCCAGGCTGGATTGTAGCCTCCCAGTGCCTTCGGCATAACAGCTTTTGGCAGAGCACAACCCCTCAACTGTATGTGAAGCTTGCATCCTCAGTCATTGTATTAGTCCATTGTCACTCTGCTATAAGGAAATACCCAAGAGTGGATAATTTATAAAGGAAAGAGGGTATTTTTTTTAATTTTTATTAATTTTTTGAGATACTCTTGCTCTGCCTCCCAGGCTGGAGTGCAGTGGCATGATCTTAGCACACAGCAAACTCCGCCTCCTGGGTTCAAGTGATTTTTGTGCCTCAGCCTCTCAAGTAGTTGAGACTACAGGAGCTCACCACTAAATCTGGCTAATTTTTGTATTTTTAGTAGAGATGGGGTTTTGCCTTGAGGGCCAGGCTGGTCTCAAACTCCTGGCCTCAGGTGACCTGCCCACCTCAGCCTCCCAAAGTGCCAGGATTACAGGTGTGAGCCACCATGCCCAGCCAGGAAAGCAAGTTTTATTGGCTCGAAGTTCTGCAGGGATGGAGAGGCCTCAGAAAACTTACAATCATTGTGGAAGGGGAAGCAAACATGTCCTTCCTCACCTGTCAGCAGGAAGAGAAAGAATGGGAGAAGCACAAAGCAAAGTGGGAAAAAGCTCCTCACAAAACCATCAGATGTCATGAGAACTCACTCACTATCAGGAGAACAGCCTGGGAACTGGCCCCATGATTCAGTCACCTCCCAGGAAGTCCCTTCCCTAACATGGGGGTATTAAAATTCAAGATGAGACTTGGATGAGGACTCAGAGCCAGACCATATCAGTCATTTTTCTGAATCTTCCCTTCACCTTCTCACTTTAAGTTACACGTACTGAAGATATTGCTTCTCCTGCATTTTTGAGTGCCAGGTTTCCTCTCCCTTACTTTTTGAATAACGTTTAATGTTGGCAATAAAGTAGTGTAGATGTCCACCAGCTGAAGACCACAAAATCACAAGAATCAAACAAAGTTTTGTTTATTACTTGTTGCAACAGGAGAGATCATAAAATTGGGGGAAACAATGGGATGTGTCGTTAAAAGGATATTATGAGGAGATTGTTATAAAATTTGGGCTAGAGTGGGACCAAGCGAGTTTACCTCTGGAATGGGTGTTGTAAGAAAGTGGAAGTGATTGTATGATTGTGTATCTTAATATTTATCTAGGAAGGAGGTGAAATGGAATTAGGCTAAGGCTGTAATAATTTTTTTTTAATTGGCAGTTGCTCATTTAGCATGCAGTGGGGAATGCTTGGTTATTTTTATGGTTTGCTCAGTGTTCTTATTCTTTCTATGCTCAGACATGATTAAGAAATAGTCTTGTTTTTCTCACTCAGTCACAGTCATTCACAGCGACCTTGTCTGAGGTAAGTATTCCATGAAATTGTTTTTACTAAAGAAGAAATACCATAGCCTTGCTGTGAGTGTCAGGTCATCAACCTGATAGTTGTCAGAATTGCTTCTTTTCTTTCTCAGTAGTCATCCTTGTCAGAATTTTTTTCTGCCTTAATGAGAATATTTTACCAATTCATCACTAAGTAAAATGTTTGCTGTCATTTTTTGTAGATACCTTTACAAAATTAAGAAAATTTATTTCTATCTTACAAAGAATTTGTATTACAAATATCTATTATTTGATTCAACCTATCAATATGCAAAGGTTGAGAATCCCTGACTTTATATTTTATGAAAAATGTAAAATATGTATATACTTTACATAAGATGTTATATATATATATATATTACATAAGATGTAATATATCTCTACACAGAAGTACCTGTAAGACTGAACTGAGAAAAACTTGAACAGACCTAAATATGTGGAGAGCTCTACTAGTTCATGGATTGTTGTGATGCATATTCTCTCTAAATTGACTTATAGATTCAACAAAATTCCTATTAAAACTATGTCATTAAAAACATTTTAAAGAAATAGACAAATTCATTGTAAAAATGAACTTGTATAGAATCATAAAAGATCTACAGTAGCTAAACCAATCTTGGAAAAGGAGAAACAAATCTCATAGTACCAGATATCCAGCTTTAAATCTTACCATAAGGCTATAGAATAGGGTAGTGCCAGGCAAATAAACATTCAATCATTTGAGCAGAAGAGAGAGGTCAATTAACAAAGAAAATCCTTTTTAGGATATGTTACTTGATTACATCTGGATATCTGTATAGGGAAAATAAAGCAAAGCAAAACAAAACACAAAACAAAAAAAAAGTAGAAAAGACCCCACTCATCTACTCTTTCATAATAAACATAAAAATTACTTTCATATGGATAATATACCTAAACATTCAACCCAGAACCACACATCATCTAGAAGAAGACAGGAGATTACCTTTGAATCTTGGATTTGGCAAAAATTTCTTGGGCAGGACACAATTAGCATTAAACAAATAATTTGAAATTAATTAATTAAATTCCATAAAAAACTAAAATGTCTGCTCTGCAAAACACGTTACAAAAATAAATAGACAAGCCACAGACTAAGGAAAAATATTTGCAACATATATGACAAATAACTTTCACATAAAGAACACGTACAAGTCAAAAGTAAAAGGATGACCATCCCAGTTTTTAAAAGGAATCAAAGATTTGCACACTTCACCACAGAAGATGTACTAATGCTCTATAAACACATGAAAGTTTTGATATTCAATATATTAAGGTCCTGTATTTTGTTGTAGCATGTCCTCAACCTCACCTGGTACTTAAAATCTTTAGTCATAGGAATCTGTAAATTAAAGCCTCAATAAGATACCATTTAATACTCAGTAGATTGGTTAAAATCGAAAGGGGTAACTCCATTCCATTTTGGTAAAGGTATGGAACAATTAGCAATGGCACCTCAAATTTCCGTGGAAACCTATTCCCCTGTCAGGCCATCTGTATCTAGTAGAGTGAAATCTACCTGAAGATGTCAGCAATAAACTGCCTATTAGAATAATAGCAATGGATTAAGAAATATAACCTAATGCAAGCTGGCTTGATTAAAGTCAATACAGTCAGCCCCCGAGCCTTTGTAATTCTTGGGAAAGAAATGTGGGTTTTTTTGTTTTTGTTTTTGTTTTGTATTGGCACCTAAACTGGTGAATGTAAACCTGGAGAAATTGGTAGTTATTGCGATCACCACCCAGGAAAAGTACTAATAAAAAGAAACCTGGCCAGGTACAGTAGCTCATGCCTGTAACCTCAATTATTTTGGGAGGCTGAGATGGGAAGATCACTTGAGCCTAGGAGTTGGAGATCAGCCCGGGCAACATAGGAAGGCCCCTTCCTTTACAAATAGTAAAAAAAATCAGCTGGGCTTGGTGTCCTGCACCTGCGGTCCCGGTTACTTGGGAGGCTGAGGTGGGAAGATCACTTGAGCCCAGGAGGTAGGGGCTACAGTGAGCCATGATTGATACACTGTACTCCAGCCTGGGTGATAGAATGAAATCCTGTCTCAAAAGAAGGAAGGAAGGAAGAAAGGGAGAGAGGGAGGGAGGGAGGGAAAGGAAGGAAAAGGAAAGCTATCTCGGAGTTACATGGCACTAAAACATAGAAAGACACGGATAATTTTGGCCCTGAATCCAGCAGCACATTAGCTTGCGTTACCCATGTACTCCATGTACTTGTCAGTTAGGAAAGTCAAAAATTCCCCATTTTTTCAAGCCAGTTTTAATTTTATTTTTATTTAGAACTAAAAGAATCTTAGTCAAAACAGAAGTAACCAGATTCTGTTTTTACTTTGCCGGAAAATGATAACCAAAAATCCAGGATTTATGTTGGAACCAATCAGTATATATATATATATATATATATATATATATATATATATATATTTTTTTGATGCAAGATTTGAGGGGGTCAGGCATTGTTTTCTGCTTTATACGTTAAATATCTTTAAAATTTCTGCCAAAATATATGAGCTAAACAATTATATTTAACATTCAGCATATCAAATAAAGTAGTTAGTCAGATATAACTTACAGAACTAAAGTATAATAATCAGTGATGTTATCTTTGGAGTAAATTGAAAGAACACTGGGCTGAATTTTTAGTGTAGAACACAATAGTCTTTAGTTCATTATATAGATTCTTTAATAATCTGATATTTCTTTTAAGTTCTAAATTAGGAGTACAGGCCCATCTCAGATAATAAGAAAATATCTTTTAATAGATCATCATAATAATAGCTGCATTTGTTGAAAGCTTATTATTTATTAAGCATTTATTATCTTTAAATGAATTATTATATTGAATCCTTACAGTATCTCCATGTTATAGATTTATTTCATTGAGGTCATTATAAAGATGAGGAAACTAAGAATTATAAAAGTGTATAAATACTTTGTCACAAGCTAAATACCATACATGGAGTTTGGCCTATCTGACTTTAGATTTTGAGCTCCTAATCATTTCCCATATATAAGTCCAAATTGTAAAAATAGAAAAGGAAAAAATATTGAAATAAATCTAGACCCTAAGAGCAAAGTAAAAGATTGCTAAGTAAAAGATTTCTTTATGAACTAAAGAAATAAAGATATGCTGGATTAAAGAAAGCCCAGTCCTCAATTTCTGTAGCTGATTTTTGTTCAGTTTTAACAGATCTCTCTTAGAAAATATAATATGCAAACATAAAATCTTTTAAAATATCAAGTTATGATTTTTTTTTTGCAAATTCATTTGAAGAAACAAAGTTCAAGTTCCGCTTTAAACAATAATTTTAAAAATCTAAATAAAGTTTGTTATAAAAAAATCAAATTATTGGAGAGGGTCTTGGAAAATTCTGTACAGTCAGATTTAGCAAAACATGTAGGGAGAGGTAGACTTTCTAAAACAAAACAGCCCACCCAGAAATCATACAGTGCAAAAGAGACATATTTGATTGTATTAAAATGTTCAACAATATTTATTATTTCTATGTACCCATTGTTGCTAATGCTTTTACTACCGTATGTACTATAAATATTCACCAACTCTATTGTTTGTGTTTTAAATTTGTTTCAATGCTTGCAATATACAGAGAGCCTATAAATTAATAATACAAAGACAAATAGCTAGAAAAAAAAGAGGCAAAGGATTCACAAAATACTTCAACAGACAAGTCAAGGAAGATAAAATCCAAACATCAACAAACATATAAAATGCTCCTCAATGTCTCTGGTAGTAAGAAAAACACAAAATAAAACCATAATGACCTGACATTTTCAAGTTATCAGATTGGCAAAAATTAGAAAAGGGAAAACATTTCCTTCTGGAAATGGTTCAGAAAACAAGCACTGGGAGAGGGATTTGCTAAAATCATTTTGGAGAGTAGTCTGCCAATAACTGTTAATATATTAAAAGACAAGTAGCTTTTGATTCAGTAGCCCCACTTTTTCTAATTTCAGTTACAGAAATTTAAAACAGCTTTATATGAATATATATATTATATATATGTGTGTGTATATATATATATATGTATACACAAAATTTTTTTGTTGTTGCATGAAAGCACTTGAAAGTTTACCAGTTGGAAATTGCTCAATAAATTACATTATACCCATGCCTTGGAATATCTTGAAACTATAGTAAAAAAGCACATATTATTCTGTATTCATAGCCACTGACTTGAAGAGATGTTTATAGTATATTATTTTAAAACAAAACCAAATAAAAAATTTCATGTGTTATACACCAAATAAGAATATCTTGGCCAGGCATGGTGGCTCATGCCTATAATCCCAGCATTTGGGAGGCCAAAGCGGGTGGATCACAAGGTCAGGAGATTGAGACCATCCTGGCCAACATGGTGAAACCCTATCTTTACTAAAAATAAAAAGGTTAGCGAGATGTGGTGGTGCACGCTGTAATTCCAGCTACTCAGGAGGCTGAGGTAGGAGAATCACTTGAATCCAGGAGGTGGAGGTTACAGTGAGCCAAGCTGACGCTACTACACTTTAGCCTGGAGACAGAGTGAGACTGCATCTCAAAATAATAATAAAAATAATAATGAATAAGAATAATACCTTGTGTAAAGACTATTTGTGTAACTTTGGAGAAAAGCTGAAAGGAGTAAAAGGCAGTTAACATTGGCTATTACAGAGGAATGAGCTAAAGAAAGGTTTTATCGTGTAAGATCATGAATTTTTTACTAATAATATTCTGTATTATTTTTGTCATTGTAAAATCTAGTATAGAAAGGCAAAAGCTTAGCACAGAAAAGGAAGCTGAATGGGGAAAAAAATAAGAAAGGCAAAAGCAATGAAGCTGTAATAGTGATGTAAGGTAGATTTTAATGTTGAAAAAAATCTCAACCTGACATGTAGCTACTGTATAGTGAGTATAATGTTGTATGTGATTGCAGAATGAGTCATACAAGTGGCTCCAGGGGCCTTGCGGACTTTGTGAGTGGGCCTGTGAAAATGCAAAGCATTCAGATTCGAAAATTGTGGAACACTGTGTCAGCCTACCTCCAGCTTTCACTCTGAGGCCTCCTGAGTAAGGAAACGAGTGTTGATATCTTTAGGGATAGAGAATGAACTGGGAAGAGGAAAAATGTATAAAGCAAAGATGTGGAGAGTAAGTCAGGAGATGATTTGATCAGATCAGGCAGTTCCTAAGGGAAGAGTCTTTAAAAGGGGGAGGGCTAACTCTTCTTCAGCCACACAAGTTAGGATGAGGCCTCTTTAGTCTACCTTTCAACAATAATAACTGACACATACTGCTTACTTTTTGGCAAACACAGTTCTGAGAGTTTTATACATTTATCTCATTTAAACCTCCAACAAGCATATTAAATTGGTCTTATCATCTTTGTTTCACAGATGAAGTAACAGTGAGACAGGTGAGATGGAGAACTTAACAGGTTTATACTCTCATAGCTGAGTATCCTTAATATAGTCTTAATTGCATACAAGCATACCTCAAATATATTGCTGGTTTAGTTCCACACCACCACAATAAAGTGAGTCTCACAATAAAGCAAGTCATACAAATGTTTGGTTTCCCAACACATGTAAAAGTTATGTTTACACTATACTGTAGTCTCTTAAGTGTGAAATAGCATTATGTTTAAAAACACAATGTAAATACCCTAATTAAAAAATACTGTATTGCTAAAATACACTAATCATCATCTGAACCTTCAGCAAGTCATTACCTTTTTTCCTGGTGGGATGGTCTTGCCTCAATGTTGATTGCTGCTGATTGATCAGGAAGGTGGTTGCTGTAGGTTGAGATGGCTGTGGCAATTTTTTTAAATAAGACAACAATGAAGTTTGCCACATTAATTCTTCCTTCTATGAAAGATTCTTCCATAGCATGTGATGCTGTTGATAGCATTGTACCCACAGTAGAACTTTCAAAATTGGAGTCAATCTTCTTAATTACTGCTTCCGCTTCATTACTAAGTTCATAGCATAAACTATTTGTTGTCATTTGAACAATGTTCACAGCATCTTATACAGGAACAGATTTCATCTCAATAAACCACTTTCTTTACTAATTCATATGAAGCATATTCATCCAAGTTTTATTATGAGATTACAGCAACTCAGTTACATCTTCAGGCTCCACTTCTAATTCTAATTTTCTTATTTTCACCACATCTGCAGTTACTTCCTCCCCTAAAGTCTTAAATCTCTCAGAGTCATCCAGGAAGGTTGGAATCAACTTCCTTCAACTTCTGTTAATGTTGATATTTTGACCTCTTCTCACAAGTTACTAATATTCTCAATGGCATCTAGAATGGTGAATCCTTTCCAGAAGGTTTTCAATTTATATTGCCCAGATCCAAAAGAGGATTCACTATGTATGCCAGCTGTAGCTTTACAAAATGTATTTCTTAAATAATTTGGCTTGAAAGTCAAAATAATCCCTTGATTCGTGGGCTGCAGAATGGATGTTGTGTCCACACATATGAACACAACATGAATCTTACTGTGCATCTTTGTCAGAGCTCTATAGTGACCAGGTATGTTGTCAGTGAGGAGTAATACTTTGAAAGAAATATTTTTTTTCTGAGCAATTGGTCTTAATAATAGGCTTAAATTATTCAGTAAACCATGGTATCAATACATACGCTGTCATCCAGGTTTTGTTCTTTCATTTCTAGAGCACAGGCAGAGTAGATTTAGCATAATTATTAAGGGCCCTAGGATTTTTGAATGATAAATGAGCATTGTCTTCAACTTAAAGACACCAGCTGCATTAGCCCGTAACAAGTTAGTCAGCCTCTCCTTTGCAGCTTTGAGGACAGGCATTGACTTCTCCTCTTGACCTGTGGAAATCCTAGATGACCTCAGTAGAAGGCTGTTTCATTTACCTTAATTTCAATCTTCTTTCAATAGAAGGCTGTTTCATTTACCTTGAAAAACTGTTGCTTAGTGTAGCCACCTTCATCAATGATATCACAACCCTAAATATATATGCACCTAACACTGGAGCTCCCAAATTTATTAAACAATTACTACTAGACCTAAGAAATCAGATAGCAACACAGTAATAGTGGGGGACTTCAAAACTCCACTGACAGCACTAGACAAGTTATCAAGACAGCAAATCAACAAAGAAACAATGGACTTAAACTATACCCTAGAACAAATGACTTAACAGATATTTACAGAACATTCTATCCAACAACTGCAGAATAGACATTGTATTCATCAGCACACAGAACATTCTCCAAGATAGATCATATGATGGGCCGAAAACAAGTCTCAATAAATTTAAGAAAATCAAAATTATATCAAGTACTCTCTCAAACCACAGTGGAATAAAACTGGAAATCAGCTCCAAAAGGAACTCTCAAAAACATGCAAATAATGGAAATTAAATAATCTGCTCTTGAATGCACTTTGAGTCAACAGTGAAATCAAGATGAAAATTTAAAAATTCTTTGAAGTGAACAGTAATAATAAGACAACCTATCAAAACCTCTGGGATATAGCAAAGGCAGTGCTATGAGAAAAGTTCATAGCATTAAATGCCTACATCAAAAAGTCTGAAAGAGCAGAAACAGACAATCTAAGGTCACCCCTCAAGGAACCAGAAAAACAAGAACAAATAAAACCCAAATCCAGCAGAAGAAAAGAAATAAGGTCAGAGCAGAACTAAATGAAATTGAAACAAACAAACAAAAAGATATAAGTGAAACAAAAAGCTGGTTCTTTGAAAAGATAAACAAAACTGATAGACTGCTAGCCAGATTAACCAAGAAGAGAGAAGATTCAAATAAGCTCAATTAGAAATGAAACAGGAGATATTACAACTGATACCACAGAAATACAAAAGGTTACTCAAGACTGCTATGAACACCTTTACATGTACAAACTAGGAAACCTAGAGGAGATGGATAAATTCCTGGAAATATACAACACTCCTAGATTAAATCAGGAAGAAATAGAAACTCTGAACAGAACAATAACAAGCAGAGAGATTGAAATGGTTACTAAAAAGTTACCAAGAAAAATAAGTCCAGGACCAGATGGATTCACAGCTAAATTCTATGAGACATTCAGAGAAGAATTAGTACCAATCATATTGAAATTATTCCAAAATACAGAGAAAGAGGGAATGCTCCCTAAATCATTTTATGAAGCCAGTGTCACCCTAATACCAAAACCAGGAAAGGACATAATAGAAAAAGAAAACTACAAATCAATATCCCTGATGAACATAGATGCAAAAATCCTCAACAAAATACTAGCTAACGGAATACAACAGCATATCAAAAAATAACCCACCATAATCAAGTGGATTTCATACCAGGTATTCAGGGATGGTTTAACATATGCAAGTCAATAAAAGTGACCCACCACATAAACAGAATTTAAAACAAAAATCATGAGTCATCTCAATAGATGCAGGAAGAGCAATTGGCAAAATCCAGCATCGCTTTAAGTGTAAAATCATCAGCAAAATTTGCATTGAATGGACATTACTTAAAGTAATAAATGCCACCTATGACAAACCCACAGCCAACATTAAGCTGAACTGAGAAATGTTGAAAGCATTCCCCCTGAGAACTGAAACAAGAGAAAAATGCCCATTGTCACCACTTCTATTCAACATAGTACTGGAAGTCCTAGTGAGAGCAATGAGACAAGATAAAAAAAATAAAGGACATCCAAATTGATAAAGAGGAAGTCAAACTGTCACTGTTCACCGACTATATGATCATATACCAAGAAAACCCTAAAAACTCATCCAAAAAGCTCCTAGATCTGAAAAATGAATTCAGTAAAAGTTTGATGATAAAAATTCAATATACACAAGTCAGTAGCACTGCTATACACCAACAGCAACCAAACTGAGAATCAAATAAAAAACTCAACCTTGGGGGAGAGAGATCCAAGATGGCCAATCACTAGCAACTCAGGATTGCAGCTCCCAGTGAAAGCGCAGAGAGCGAGTGGATGCCACACTTACAGATTAATTTTTGCTGCCCACGGATCAGGACATTCCCAGTGGTGAAGCCCCACAGGTCACCAGCGTGACCCTTTCAGCTGGCGCAGCTGTTTTACTGGTGCCTTGGCTGGCGGCTCTTGGTGAGGAGTAAACGGGACTGGGTCTCCTTTTGGATGATGTTTGGAGCTCTGGGAAGGCAGAGCAGTCCATTCAGCTGATTGAAAAAGGGACTGAAGAGAGAAGCCAGACCGGAGACCCCCGGGCAGAAAAGCACCATGAATTTCAATGCTGCTGTTTTAGCCAGCATTGCGGGTCACTGCAGTGAAAATTACATAGATTCCGGAGCTGGGAATTAACAAGCTGGACGTCCACTCAGAGACCTAACTTGAAAGTTGGTAATTACAAAGATAACAGGTGGATAAAACCACAAAGATGCCAAGAAGCCACTGTAAAAAAACTGAGAACACTCAAAATCAGAATGTCTCTCCTTCTACAGAGGACTCTAGTTCCTCATCAGTAATGGAATAGGGCCTGATGGAAAATGAGTGCAAAGAATGAACAGAATTAGGCTTCAGAAGGTGGATAATAAGAAACTTCTGTGAGCTAAAAGAATATGTTCTAA